>MU182027.1:267849-335158 GCA_016904865.1 Pissodes strobi | reverse complement strand
CAAGCATATTTCCCAACCTCTGATGCACCTGATCAGGATATTGAAGTTATGTATGTGCTCATCGAGGAGCTGATGGAGAAAATAGCCTTCAGGGATATCACGATTATCTTAGGTGACTTTAATCCCAAGATCGGGGCAACAAGAACAGACAATCACAATCGCAGTATCGTAGGCAAGTACGGACTTGGAACGCGGAACGAGAGAGGGGAAAGACTCATGCAAACTGACAACAGCTTAACAATTTTGAACACCGTATTTCAACATCATGCCCGACGTCTGTGTCTAACTTGTACATCTCCTGATAAGAAAACCAAAAATCAGATTGACTACCTACTAGTAGATAAGAGGTGGAGATCATCATTCCGAAACGTGAAAACTAAGCCAAGTGCCGAATGCGGCTCTGACCACAGACTAATAATTGCACACTTTGGAATAAAGCTACAAAGACTTATCAAACCAGATAGCAAGAGGAAAGTAAAGGCGCAGCAACCAACGACCTTCCAGCAAGCCCTATCTGAACTACCACATCCGGGCGATCACAATGACCCAAACCAACTATGGGGAGAAACAAAAAGATGGATTGAACTGGCCGCAGCGAAATGCCTAAAACAAGAGCCCAAATAAATAAGGAATCACTGGATGACGGATAAAACACTAGAACTAGTAGAACAGCGAAGAAATACTAAGCTCTCTAACACAGAGCCAATAGAGAAAGCTATAAAAACTCGACAACTCAACAGACAAATAAAAGCGGAGTCACGCAAGGATACAAACCAATACATACACAATATATGCATGGAAATAGAACACCATGCGAACCAGATTAATACACATGACCTATACAACAGAGTGAAATATCTATCTCGTGATTTCAAGCCAAAACGCAAATAATCCAAGATGACCAGGGAAACATTATAGCCGACCTAAAAGGAATAGCGGAAGTATGGAAAAACTACTGCACCAAATTGTACCATGATAACCCCATAACATCTGTGGACTCAAAGAACAGACAGTATGAAATGGAGCCGGGTATTCTTAAGACCGAGGTGGAGAAAGCTATCAGGAAACTTGGAGATAGAAAG
The DNA here is from genome assembly GCA_016904865.1 of Pissodes strobi. Taxonomy (NCBI): domain Eukaryota; kingdom Metazoa; phylum Arthropoda; class Insecta; order Coleoptera; family Curculionidae; genus Pissodes; species Pissodes strobi. Next base: position 334,076 of record MU182027.1, on the reverse strand, counting down.
GCAACGGGACCAGACAACATAAATGCTGAAACAATTAAACTAAACAGTATGCATACTATCTGCCAATGCTTATGGACATCCGGAAAATGGCCAGAAGAGTGGGCAAAATCTCTGCTAATACCCATATGCAAAAAAGGTTCCCCTGCAGACTGTGCTAACTACAGAACCATAGCACTGGTATCACATGCCAGCAAGATTATGCTACACATACTTAATGCCAGACTAAAATACATCCTGCTGCCAGAGATTGCCGATGAACAATCAGGATTTGTCTCGGGAAAGCATACACGGGAGCAGATCTTAAACGTAAGGCAAATAGTAAAAAAGGCCAGAGAATTCCAAGTGAAAGCATAACTGTGCTTCGTGGATTATACTAAAGCGTTTGATAAAGTGAAGTGGCGCAAACTATGGCAAATACTGGAGAAAATGGGAACACCACTGCATCTAATAAGATTAATCAGACAGCTCTACGAGACCAGGACTGCATGCGTCAGCGTAAGTAACACATGCTCTGAACCATTTAAAATACTAGCGGGAGTGCGGCAAGGATGCATATTGTCGCCAATACTGTTTCACATTTACACCGAATGCATTATGCGAAAGGTGCTAGAAGATTGGAACGGAGGGATCCCTGTTGGAGGCAAACGGATAACGAATTTGAGGTATGCAGATGATACTGTGATTCTAGCTTCAGAGGAAGCCGAAATGGAGGCTATAATGGCCAGACTCACAGAAGAGAGTAGCTCATATGCACTAGAAATTTATAGAGCCAAAACAAAGATCATGATAATAGACAAACAAAATGAAAACCTGCCACAAGTCGACACCGTGGCTGGAATTGCAGTGGTGGAAAGATTTGTTTATCTAGGATCAGTAGTTACCAACAAAGGTGGATCTGAAGAAGTCCGCAAACGACTAGCGATTGCCAGAACGTCTATGGCAAAACTGGTGAAAATTTGGAATGATCGAGCCATTATCAAAAACACAAAACTTCGGCTGATACATAGCCTAGTCTTCTCCATTGCAACTTACGCCTGCGAAACGTGGACTATTCGGACCTCAGAACAAGGCAGAATAGAAGCATTTGAAATGTGGTGCTATAGGAAAATGCTGCAAATACCAGCCCACCGCACAAACGACTCTATTATTCAACAACTCGGTATAAAGACCAGGCTATACCAGACAATAAACCAGCGCTATCTGGGATATCTAGGTCATGTGGCAAGGAGGTACGTCAATATAGAACAACTCATAGTAGAAGGTAAAGTCCAAGGCCGCCGCCCAAGAGGAAGATCGCCGACACGATGGATAGACCGGACAAAAACCTTGACGGGACATGGGATGCAGGCAGTAATAAGATCTGTCCAAGATAGAGAGCGCTGGCGCGAAGTCATTGCGAGATTCGCCTCTAGCGAGCCGCGGTTACAAACCATAATGACAGTTGGGTGGGCAGGGCTTGAATGGTTTACTATTTGGAGGGTTTGTTTGAATGTCTTGACGGTCGCTAGAGTCGAGTATTGCGAGCGTAGCAAATTGATGTCACCACAACCTGCAAGAGGGTTATGGACTGAAGAGAGAGAGGAACATACAAAAATCTTATTACGCTTTTTGCTTTATGAGCAAATTAACTAATTGCATTAGTTGCCAAAAGCATAATTTTTTTAAATATTTTTGTAGTCAGAAATTTTGGGGATCTCTTAATTTCAATTAGGGAAAATCCATTGAAAGATCTGGCAACCCTGCCATCATAACAAATAAAACTAAGTAACGTCTTCTGACAGCGATCTGTTTTGATCATTTCTGGTCGGTTTCACGGCGCGATCCGTCGTTGGCCGAATCTGCAGAATTACCCATGTGTTCGCGGTACACTGAATCCCTTGTAAGCGTCTGATAGGTCAGCGGTTAGATAGTGTGTTTTTGATGCGAATGATCCCCGTCAGCGCCAAGCTATGTTTTAAATTCTTTTTTAGGTTATGTTTGTAAAAAGTTTTTTTTCCTTGATTTTGGGTATGCTTTGAGTTAGGTTTGGTTAGCACTTGGTTAGTTTTCTTTTCTTGAGCCCCTGCAGCGAGCGCAGCGAGCGGAGGGCCATGTGAAACAACTTAATTATTGCCGACATTCGGCCAGTCGCCGAAGGTCACAAGAAAAGATCAAAACAGACCGCTGTCCCAAGATGCTTTTTTGCAGGTCCAGACGTTTTAGGAGGTTCACAGTAACACGACTTGTCCTAATTTTCTTCTAAACTGTAAATTTGTTGTTTTACTATTGTGATTTCTGTATAGTAATCAATCGTTGTTTATTGTGGCATCTAATATCCATGTAAATATATTCCAATCACTTACTTCTTCGATAACTGGAAATACGCTCATCCATGAAATCGGCATTTTGATTATATTTGGCTTGCGTCGCCATGGGCGATATTCCAGACCTTTTTTCTAAGACGTGCTGATATTCGCCCCTTTTTTTGGGAAAAAAACTATATATCGTGTAATGGCATGATTTCGGTATTCGTTTTTTTTCTTATGATACCTACAGCACCATAGCGTAAATATCGTAGATATCCAAACAGGTCAAACCCTGTAAACAAATTGTCGTACATTGTAGCGTAAATCTGGATGATGTAATTCTTCAAGCATCAGTGATGATGGAGAATCGGATTTCCCAAAGAGTGTCTCGTATTTTTCATTTCCACAAGGATTTTTGCCCTGGTATAGGTCGAAATTGACCAGATAACCGTCAGTTGAGTTCAAGGAACACATTTTGTATCCAAATCGAATCGGCTTGCCACGGATGAATTGCTTACATACGTGGTGGCCGTAGTGTCGCATCATTGACTCATCAAAGTCAAGGTTTGGAAATGAAAACATTGTCACTTTGGGTTAAGTTTTATAATTCCGTCAATTCACTCGATACTATTATACACAATTATTCGGAAAATGTATTTATGTCTTAATTTGTCAGCAATGAATAGTAAATTTTTGATACGAGAAACCAGTTTTTAAACAAAAATGGAACATGAAGAACTTGCACAAGAAATTGTTGTTACTGCAGAGGAGGCTATACTGCAAATTTTACTGAGTTTAAAGCCTTTGAATGCTGGATAAAAATAAGCAAGTTAAAGGTCTAAATGAGAGTATTTTGCTTGCCTACTTTCTTGTTGCATTATCAATTTGGACCAAGTATTCAATGCTTAAGCCAACTTTCCAGCTTTACACAAACATTGTTATCTCTAATTTTTCGAAACTTCTAAGCTTTTTGAAGAGCCAAGCAAAAAATTACAAGCCAAAATAATCAAAAACTCTTGAACGCAACGATATTAACAAGTTTTTGAAAAAGGCACCTGACGTGAATTTTTGCTCATGTCAATAGCATTAATTATGAAGATTGTGGGAGCTTGCAGATGTGATGAATTGACTAATTTGAATGCGGAAAATGTTCAAGACAACAAATCTTGTAGTTTCACAGTAATGCGAGAAGGATTTCCAGACCATCCTGTAGAATTGTGCAAAAAAATATATCTTTAAGACCAAAATATATCACCTATAAAAGATTTTTTGTATTTTAAAAAGATTGCAAGTGTTCGACGCAATGCGTTGGAACAAACACTTTGTCAAAAATACCTTCAAAAATTTCCTCGTGCTTGTGCCCACAACACCCAGAGTTATACACCGTGATTGGCAAATGCAGTGGTGAACATCACAACATTAAAATGACATGGAAGATGGAGATCTGCAACGGTCACAGAAGGATATAGGTAGACTGTGGGCAAAATTAAATTGGAACCTTCTTTAATGCTTAATAACTTTCTTATTTTTAAAGGATTTTTTATAATTTTGGATATGGTATGGCGTAAGGTATTGGTATTAAAAAGAACTTTGCAAAGAGGCTCTACTTCAGTGGCGTACAAAAAGGGGATTTTTTTCAAAAGCAGTGTATTTCAAGTCGTTGCTAAAATCGGCCAAATGAAATAAAGATGTAAAAATAGGCAAAAAAGACTTGAAACAGTTCGGAATATTGACCATTAAAAACCATGTTAATACAAACAAAATTAAAATTTATGCTTTAATTTTGGTAAAACCATATCTTGGGTTTAAATTGGATCCTTTTTTAATGCTTGATGACTTTTTATTTTCAAAGGATTTCATCATTTTTGGATATGTTATGGCGTAAGATATTAGAATCAAAAATAACTTTGCGAAGCGGGTGTACTTCAGTGGCGTACAGATATTTTGAATTTACTTAAAACTTTTATAATTAAAAAAAATAATTTTAAATTTTAATGTACGCCAATGAAGTAGATCCACTTTACAAACCTCTTTTTGAATCTAATATGTTAGGACATAACATATCCAAAAATTGTAAAAAATCCTTTGAAAATAAAAAGTCATTAAGCATTAAAAAAGGATCCATTTTAATTTGGCCCACAAGACATGGTTTTGCCAAAGTTTAAGTATCAATTTTAATTTTGTTTATGTTGACCTAGATTTTTTAATGGTCAATATTCCGAACCCTTTCAAATCTTTTTTGTCCATTTTTACATCTTTATTTCATTTGGCCGATTTTTGTAACGACCTGAAATACATTGGTTTTGAAAAATACTCCCTTTTCTGTACGCCACTAAAGTAGACATTCTTAGCAAAGTTCTTTTTAATCCCAATACCTTATAGGCCATAACATATCCAAAAATGATAAAAAATCCTTTGAAAATAAAAAAGTTATTAAGCATTAAAGAAGGTTCCAATTTAATTTTGCCCACAGTGCAGTGTATAGAAGAATTCATCCACAAACTGCACTCACTTTATTGTTTAAACGGGAATTCCTGTTTTTCATTTAATATTAGATTTCTGCATAAAATTCTATACATAATTCATGTATCATGTTCTGTATCCAAAATTTAATTGTTTTCGAAATATTGACGTGTGAAATAGTATATTATTTTATATGGAGGAAAAGTGATACTTTTCATGGCGCGCTCGTGTTTAACAGCCGAACGGAGTGAGGCTGGTAATAGAGAGCAAGCCATGGAAAGTAACTTTTCCTCCAAATAAAATATGCTGTTTTTTCTTCAAATGTCGACAAATTAATGCAAAAACATCTCTTTTTAATAGTAATAATATCTAATTATTATTAAAGATAAGTGGGTTCGCAAGGCAGCTCAGACCGGTGTCGGTGAATAGGCAAAGGTTGTTGCTATAGTAATGTAACATAAAGCTCTCAGTGGACAATGTCAACAATAATTAGTTTTTTTAAGATTGCGTCTCCGATAGCGTTTTAATTCCGTATTGATAAGCAGTTATTGAGTAAGTTCGATTAAATAATAACCAATTTGTTGCTAAATTAGTGATTTTTAGAAATGCAGTCACAAATTGAGTGACAAATACCAATTGTAGTTTAATAAATCTTGAGTTGTTGACACTTATTTTGTTGTCTGTTTGTATTGTATCTATGTTGCTATGACAACACTTTTACCTCCGCCGGCGGAAAAGTGAAAAGTAAAGCTCCGGCGGAGGAAAAACGAAACTTCACGGCCGCCTACACAGTCGAGTAATGACGGATTTACTGACGTTTGAAGAGAATAGTTATTTTCCTAACAAGTGCGCAAAGTGATACTTTTCCGCACGCGACTGATGTTGACCGAACGACGCCAAGCGGAGTTCGGTCAATCAGTCGAGTGCGGAGAAGTCACTTTGCGCAAGTGTTAGGAACAAAATTTTTTCTACGAGCATGGTCCAAACAAGCACAGAATAATAATGACCCGTATTTAAATAAAAGAAAAAGTATCTGTCAATTATACCTACTGTTGCTTTACATGACTATTATTGTTGACCTGACATGACTTAAAAAGATATGGTTTTTGGTTTAAGTTGTAATATCGCGAATTACGGAAGCTTTGAGAGAAAAGGTTAAGAGTTAAAACGGTTTTCTTATGTTGCATAAATAATTCGATCAATCCCATTTTTCTTCCACGTGAAAGGATACATTCAGGTAAATCTTGGAGTTATTAGAACTATCCATTTTCTTAAGGCTTTCTAGCGACGCTGAGGATTATATTGTTTTTTGGGATACTTCGTTTTACACCTATAGACTTGTGTAAAATCTGTCAATCTGACAATTATAAGTATTGTTGCTTGACATAATTTTTTACTACTATACCGAGGATTTCAAAATATATGGTTTTTGGTTTAAGTTACAATATCGCGAATTACGGAAACTTTTAAGGAAAAGAGTATAATTATGACTTAAAACGGTTTCTTATATTGCATAAAAAGTCCAAAAGTGTAAAGTTTCTAAAAATATATGAACATTTTCTTGTCTCTGGTGATTTTAGAGAATTTTACTTTCCCGCACACTTTCCCGCATAGCGTGCGGGAAAGTACTACTTTGCGCACTGAGTAGTGTGCGCAAAGTAGCTACTTTGCGCACGCTCGTAGAAAAAATTACATTTTACATATTATGACAGGCTGTAGAATCTAATCGACTCAACTTAGAGCGAAACAGTGTAGACATTCCTATCTTAGTTTTTTTATAGTCTATCATCTGGCATTAACTCCTGATGTAGCCGGAAGTAAAAATTTTCCGGTTTTCCAATACTTCCGGTTAAACCGGAAGTTGATGACAGACGATAAATTATCAAAATTTAAGATAGGAAAATGCAAACCATTTCGCTCTAAGTAAATCCGTTTAGGACCTACAACCTGTCACAACGTGCACAATGTCAACTTTTGAATGAAAAACAGTTGAATTTACTTGTATGGTAAGATACATGAAAATGTATGGAGAAATCAAAAATTAAATGAAAAATGGTTACTTCTATTTAAAAAATAAAGTAAACAGTCATAGTGTGTGCGTAATTATTTACACGGTGCGCGACGAAGCTCATATATATTTTAGAAGGTAGTATATCATCTACTTGTTTTTTCAACCTCCAATTACTTTCAAAAAGGAAAATACGACAATACTAAGGCTTTCGTTTAAGAATACGAGGGTCTTTAGTCAAGAAAACAGAAGATATTTCCGCAAATTCGGTAATCCGATAGTTATCAATGGAAGCAGCGCATACAAAGCTGCAGGGGTGGTGAAAGGGGCATACGTGATGACGTACGGAGGGCTAAGCGGATATATTCCAATTACTTTGTTAAAAGTAATCAGAGTCGGACTGTGATTGATATCTAAAATATAAGAGGAAAAATCAAACAATGAAATAAAGAACTCGGATTTTGTCACAAACTAGCAGTTTGATAACCAAGAAAATGACAAATGGTTCTTGTGGAGGTTGGAGGGATTATAATCTCGTTTACCGAGCTCTAATATATCGAGGGAATTTCAATTAAATCATACGTGATAATGTTGCAATAATATCTTTATTCGACGTTCATTTACCGCCAAATACTAAGAACTAGACTTTGAAAACATTAATTGTTGTCGACGATTACTATAGTGCCACCTGCATAACCAATATTGCGAATTGATTTCCCGTTAAACGTAGTACTTGCTTCTTCTTCATTCAGAGCTTCCAAAAAAATGCTCTCACTCTATATTGTGTTAAACAAAAGGTGTGACGGTATATGAGCCTTCCTCTGCAAATTCCGATATTCACACTTCATTTGCTACCTTGATCTAGGTATAGATAACAAACTGTAGGAATGCAGTTAAAATACTTGGTTCCAGTATATAGGATTTTTTTATCATTGTTATAACTTGCGCATCTGTACCCCTATTGGATAATGATGAGCATTTCATGACTCACTTTATCAAAAGCCCCCTTAAAGTCAGTAAAACAGCCATGGTCATCCACTTTTGTTTCCAGGCATACTTGCATTCAAATAGCGGTTTGCGAGTGCGAGAGGCTACTTCTAAATTGTGAACTACTTTGAGGAGTATTTCTAGCATAACGCTGATGAGGTTTGTGGTCTGATCGTCTCCATACTATCTTCGGCGTTAATTTTTAGGGATTGCAGTGACGGTATCCCATTTAGCGGTTTTCAGGACATGGCGGACCTCTTTTTGATTATTGGGAAGACTTTGCTTGCCAGTCCAAAATACAACGTGTTCAGCTGGAAGAGATCGACGACATATTATAATCATGCTTTGATTTTATAGCTTAGGTCTTGTCACGCTCTTCTTTCTCTTTTAATTTTATTTGTTTAGTTTTATTTAAGATCAGAAGAAATTGGGAGTGGATTAAGTCAAATCAAAAATTTAAAGTTGAGTTAAGAACATTTCCAATTAATGATACGTAGGCCAGAACGAACTATCTTCGAAGCGCACAAATTATGTCCCAGCTCAAATACTGGTAATGGAATTATTTATTTAAAAGGTACCACCGATTTGTGGACGGCACAAGTCAGATAATCAATCATCTCACAGTTTAAACCGCTGATATGATTTAGAAACTCGTAGGCTTCTCTCTAGGCAAGGAGATGTACACAATCGGACTAGAAGGAAACCACACTTCAGACAGCACGAGAGACTTCTTAGGCTCAAGAAGCTCAAGAAGGCCTCAGTTGTAAAAGGAGGAAAGATAAAACTCTTTGTGGAAGGACTCTTGGGGTAGTCGGAAATACTCTGTTAAACATATTTATCTTTTACCTCTGCAAGACGTCTAAATCAGCTAACTGCCTGAAAAATGGGGCAAAAAAATTAGAAATGAATTAGCAACAACCCACGTAAAATCACAGGATTCAAAAACAACAAAACTTACCTGCGATGAAACAGAGGAAAATTCCAGTAGCGGTACTGAATCTAGGCACCAATTCAATAATATGCAAGAGGTAACTGACTCAAAGATACGGCCTAAGACTCGAAATAGGCCGTGTAGAAGATCCGACACAACGTATATACGAAAAAACTCTCTTCCGCGGCACTAACAATGCCACCACAAATAGCAGACTTCTGAATACTGAACTCGTTTAATTTTCCATAATCATTATGATGAAGATCAGGCTACGCGCAACAAGATACCTTCCTTTCCATGATTTAAATCAACCAATCCCTGAAAACCATATGCTCAGTGATCATGGTAAAACGTGCCCCTAGTTAGGTTATTGATTGGCTAACGCATACCGCAGTGCTGCCAACCTCATGGAAGTCGATAATTTTACCATCTTAACCGCCGTTCGTTACTTTTAGGAACTTTTCCAGGCACCCTTGGATTGCTTGGGCAATTACCCTTACAACCAGGAACACAACATCTATAAGACATTTCATAATTTTTTTAAGCACATTTAAACTTGTAATACGTTGTATTTTTCCACTAAATAACAAAAATCAATATCAACCTGCCGATGCCGGTTCCTTGACAACGTCTACCATTAAAACTGGAAATTATATGTTGGCAATATTGGCGGCATTGCTAGATTTAGTTTACCATTTTGCATGTCTACAACTTGTTACCCACAATTATTAGTCTCCATTATTTTACGTCAAATCACAATAATAAGGCTTAATTGGGGTTTTCAGGCACAAAGGAATATATTACTGAAAAAATCACAGAAAACTGTATGGAGAGTCCCCTTTTAGGACATTAGTTTTTAACGATTCATTATAAAAACCAATGTCAAGCCATAAGACGAACAAAATACTGTTGTGAAATTACCTTAGGCATGTATTAATGACTAACTTAACGCTATTATCAACGCAAAAAAACTTATTGCAAAGCATGTTAAAATTAGAAAATTGGGATATTCTGGCGTCCATCAACGGCGCGTTACCATCATTGACTCTAACGTTAAATCAACGTTACAGATACCATAGTCATCATGTAGCGTACGGACAGTACGGTCTGAGACGGTTAGTCAAAAACTTCGTTTCGGCACTGTGTGTTTATTTTGTAGTCATTGTTTAAAATTTTCAGAAAATCGAGTCATTTTATTTTCCTTTCATTCAATTTTCTTTAGCTTCAAGGATGCTTTTCTTTTCTTGTTTGATGTATTATTTATTATCGTTTTGCACTTCCTTTTCTTTTCTATTAGATTTATAATTTCGTCTGTTATCCACGTATTCCCATCTTAACTGTTATTACCAAATCTTTTAGTTTGTTGTTATATCAATCTAATACTGGTCCTTGTTATCTCATCTTTAATATTTTAAGTCGTATTTTCATAGCGGCGACAACAGGATTATGATCCGCAGCAGGAACCAAGTATATTTAATTTCTCTCTGGGTAATTTATAAAAGGTGTTTGCAACACACAAAGTACCAACGGTACCTGGATGTATTTTGGTTTTTATACAACGTCATGGGAAATGTAAGAATTTGATTTTCCAGAATTGCCCGTTTATCTGTGATAGAATGATCAGACGGAATGCAACTTCCAACCTTTCTAAAGCGGACTATTCCAATTGGAAATCCTCTGATTGTTCTCCAATCGATTATTTCTTGCCTTCACATCCGATATCCCGACGAGGATTTGGTCATCCCAAGTTTCTTTCTAAATCTCTCAGTATCGTTTAGACCACGCCCCGACTTGCATTCAAGCAATATAACTTGCCCAATACCATTCGTTCGCGTTGCCGTATTCCTTTAAAGATATATGGTTAACTCTGGCTAGTTACAATATTATCACCTTAAATAACCTTGAATGGCTGTATAGCTTTTGTTAGATTCTGAGCACTCTATGGTCTTTGGCCAATACAGGTTTTATGACGTGTAAAATTTTAAATTTCGACAAAGTTTGCTTGTGTTGATTATCAACTATCTATGATATATTTATAACAAGTTGAACTCCGTCTCTGCATTTATTGCACCATATTTTTAAGGGGGGTTAGTAATTTATCTAAGGCGTCTCGATGAGTAACACGACTAACACAACCCCAATGTGTGAATAAAGCAAACGTGTACATGGCCGACGGTCTCAAAGGACGCTGGACATTGGCTGCAAGACCACTCCCTAAGATAATGGCCTGAATGGGGTGCATAAAATAACTGGAAACTTGATGCCTTGTAATCACGATTACCTCGAGCCAAAAAAAACTTCAAATTTACGAGGGGTTCGGGACAGTAAAATGAACATGGTTTTCAGGCAAAAATGCCACCAACGAGAAAATCGGGACCACAAGCAATTTAGCTTGAACCAATAACGTAATTAAAAATTTTCTCAAACTCATCATTTATATATTTGGAGACCCCAAATGCAGTACATTTGTGAATAAAGGCAAACGTCTTTCTTCACAAAATTTATTGAATGAGTATGCATTTTCGGAAAACAAGAAATTGGATGGACTATTATTCAATGATGAAAATCTTAATGATGATGTAATTGGATATGCCGGAAAATTATAGAAATTCCCGAAAAACAAAGCGTTTGAAAATCAACGTAATAAAGAAGGAAATGCAGGTTAAGGTATCATTAAATTTCTGCAGCAAGCGAAATTTCCTAAGGTTCAGTTCAATTTCATCCTAATCCAATGAATAACAAAATTACCTTGAGAAAATGAGGGCAACGTGTAAAATAGGTAATACATAAAAGTTGCATAGCGTCTTTGCAATACTGTTTAATTAATTTCTCCTATCCTACTGGTTTAAATATTTTGCAAGTCTTCTCAATCCTCATTTACAGGAAATAGAGATTTTTTTTTAATAACTCCATACATCTTGTAGAAAATACAAATATATGCAGAAGCCAAATACAATAAGATGCTTCTGAAATAGCTTTTAAACTATTTTAACTGTATTACTACAGTTTTGATATTACTATTTTTCAAATCTTCTCAGTCCATTTTCTAGAAACAAATTTATCTATTTAAACATAAATTCACAAAATTAATATTAAAAATCAACCAGATAAACGTTGTATAGCATATCGTAATATGCATATATTAACATTTAAATAGTGTGTTGTCATTTAGATATTATAAAAAAAAAATGAAATATTTTACATATTTTATTGGGATTCAATTAAAATGGATATCTCATCTGATAGGTGTAGGTACAGTTGTTTTATTTTCTTACAATAAATATTTATCCAAGGATATTAAGTCAGCATCTTTACTCAATACAAAATGGCGACATTTTTAGTGTCATTAAATAAGAGAAAAAATCTTACGTATTCAGTTTAGAAGATGCTGGAAATTAAGGCCCTGTACTCCTTGACACATAAAAAGCCTGTTTGAGATTTCTCGACGAACATTCTCAAATGCAGTGATGTCAATATATTGCCAAACGTGTTATCCTTTGAGGTAAATTCAGACTAAAAACCGGTTCCGCCACCAACAAGTCAAACGCGTGGAATCAAATCGGGCAACCGAGCCGGCCGTTCCGTAGGATCCCGACGTCCAATCCAACGCCCATGGAAATTGGTATCTAAAAAGCTACGCACATTTCTGGAGCAATGCGTATGAGCTCCATCTTATTGGAATATAATTACCATATAGAACTCATTTGGATTCTCCTCAATGATATCGGTGATCAGGGGATGGATATCATTTTCCAGTATATCTAAATACAATTCTTCTTTTAAGTTCTGTTCGATAAATCGAGATCCTACGCGATGGTTTCCTGATATTGCAGCCGAAATATATTTTTTTTTGGTGGATGTTGGGTATGGGCACCGAATATTAACAAGATACTAGAAGGTCCACTCTCAGTCGGAACTTTTGATGTAGCTCTTACAAAGGCGAGACGCCAGACTTTAAACGAAACGGGGTGAAACGTGGCACGAAGCCTGAGCGGATAACGTGAACATTTTAGTCTATTGTTAATGTGTTCGGTGGTATGGGTCTCTAGAAAAACATGCGGATTTTTGTCATTTCAATACCGAGAAGTTTGTCTATGGCTTAAAAAATAATTACGCTGATATAGATAGGATGGTCCGCAATTCTTTCCGTTATTATGTTATACAAAATTCTGCTCTTCTGTATGGGCCATCTTCGGTTAACTGGTACCATTTGGATTTTGTAAGGGTGAAATTTGCGAGTTTTTAAATTTCTCCACGTAGTGGAAGGAGAGATTTTACATATATTCAGACATACTTTTTAAGGAGAGATAACAGATGCAAAACTCGCTAGCAAGCAAGTAAACATCACTAACAATAAAGATGAAAAAGACACTAGCAACAAATGTGGTAAATGAATTATTACTAATAACATCATTTTAAAAAGAGTTTTCTTTATTTCAGTTTTACGTGAAATTAAATGTAATAAAAAACGGTTAAATGCGATAGGCCCAAGGGTTCAGAGTTGACTATAATTGGGACTAAAAGAAAAAGAAATAAAACATTCCGTTAAAGAAATTAAAGTTTATTCTTCATTTTGACATTTTTCAATAAATTGGAGTTTAACATTATTTGTGCTTTTGTGCAGATACCTGTAATTTTCCCGGTACCGCGAGCCTATTGGATCCTAATAACTATTGCGTACGAAGCATGAGTCACCTACCTATCATTGTATTAAAGAAAAGCACTGTATAATGGGGGTGTCCGGAAAATAGGTATACAACGTTTGATGACAGACGCCTGACGTCAAAATAGATCGATTTAAGTGAATTTATATCTACCCAAACTTGCTTCATTTAGCCCGTAGGGCATCAAAGGTTAAAAAAAATATTGGTTTTTTTCTAAAATTTTCAAAAACGTACAAATTGATTTCAATAATTAATGCAATATTTCTACTTTTCCACTTTGAATAACGGATCACAAAGGCATGGTGAGGAAATATGAACCAGAGGTCATTTCACGCCACCTAAACCAATGTGGTGGTATTTCACCGGGCGATGCGGGTGGACCACTGATCTATTAGATCAGTTAAGTGGACCCTCATCTACCACTGGCATAATTAAAATTCTGTAGCGATATCTGCCCAAAGAAGTTTTTTTTAATTCTTGGATTTAACATTTTTTTAAGTAGTGTACGATACTCATCTGGCATCAAAAATATTGTCTTTCGATTCCATGAAAAATTATACTTTCAGATATTCCTAGTCCTTGTTCCCCCGTAGTTAAAACAGTCTCACCATCTCGTCTTCTGCCTCTATATTAAAGAAAATCCTTGTTGCTTTCTTTCACATTTTCCTTTTTATTGGTAGAGTTTTCCGTTGATAATGGAACATTTTCATCTGCAAAATAAGTTGGGTAAGCCAGCCATCTCCAGTCAAACTCAAATAAAACTTGTACGTGGTTGTACTCTTTTCTTGTGCCGCAATCTATTTAAGTATTACATAGTTCTCTAAAACAGAAATATTTTTCGAGCTTTTGGCCATTAATTATTATTTAATATTCTCCCGAATAAACTAATTTCGGCAAGCCAGCCCTAGAAAATTAATTTTTGAAGTCTTGGGCTATAAAATGACGTTTTCTGTTGGCGTAGTAACCGGCTGTAATTAACCGGAAGTATTATAAAAGTGACGTCATATGTAGTTATATCTTCTGATTTTTTATGTCATTGACCTACTGACAAATCAGATACTCTTGTATAGAAAATCAAGATATTTGTAAGAGTTTTTCTGTCACAGTTTGAACATTAGTCCACTGTTTAACTTCTATTTTTTTACAATATTACGTTAAATATGGACAACTAACGAACTCCGAAAAGGTTGACAAACTTCTGGTGTACGGGTTGCATTTTAACTTTTTACGGTTCGAAGGCGCTATGCTATATTAGCCACTTCGGATTGGTGGGTTAACGTCACTTTCATTGTATCTAGGGTCCAGCGAATTTATTACGAAAGATGTATTAGTGTAGTGGGTCAGATCTTGTTTTTCTTTTTTTTAAGGTTATGTTTGTATATTTTTCTAAATTTGGGTTAGTTTGAGTAAGTTTTGTTTGGTTGCACCCCGGAGCGAGCGAAGCGAGCTGTGGTCCATGCGTGAAGAGTTAACAGCATTCTAAAGGATGTTAATCCGCCAATCATAAGCGGCTAATATAGCATAGTATAGGACTATAGAGTTTTGCCAAGGAAATGGACGTCAAAGAGCTGGGGTTTCTATGGAGAGATTTCCTGACCGTCGCATACCAAATCACTAAACACTTGCGAGTATTGAACGTCATCTTCGAGAAACGGGTAGCTTTGAGCGCAAATTTGAAGGTAGGGGTCGCATACGGACAACTCGAACTGTTGAAATAGAAGAGGAAGTTTTGGTACGAGTTGAAGAAGAACCAAGCATCAGCACACGCCTGTTAGAACGTGAATTTGAGCTTCCTAAAACCATTGTAAATAACATTTAAAGAGAACAATTGTTGCACACGTATCACATCCAAATAGATCAAGCACTTTTTCCCATTGATTCCCCCAGGGGCTCATATTTTGCCAATTTATTCGGAACAGAAGAATCCATGATCTAATACCTTCTTAATAGTATTAGGAAGAATCGAAATATTTATTTAACTCTTTGCAAACCACTTTGCCAATTCTTTTGAAAGATTTGAGCCATTTAATTCGGAAGGGACTGTGGTATATGCCCGATGGAGTGTCACCTAATTTTTTCATTGCTGTTCGGCGATACCTGCATGAGCAGCATGACCAAGACACCAATAGGTGGATTTTAAGAGGCAATGATGCACCAGTACGATGGCCACCACGTTCTCCGGACTTGAATCTGTGCGATTTCTTTTTGTGGGGTGCTATTAAAATCAAAATTTATAAGATTCCCGTAAACACACGCGAAGAATTATGGCAGCCAATTTTAAATGCAAGCTACCATTTTAATAATCCCGAGACATTAGATAAAATTCATGTTCATTTTTTAAGAAGTGTAAATAAGTGTATTTAACAAAATGGCGGTCATTTTGCACATTTGCTTAATTAATGTTTTGGTTTTATTTAGTTTTTTTTTATTATTAATAAAATATCTTGCCCGAGCATTATTTTTTCTGGCATAACCACTTATCCTAGCAAAATTTTGCAAGAGAGGAAAAATCTTCCAAATACATTGTTTTATTAGAAAACAATATCTGATTTGTCAGTAAGTCAATGACATAAAAAATCAGAAGATATAACTACATATGACGTCACTTTTATAATACTTTCGGTTAATTACCTACAGCTGATTAATATGCCAACAGAAATCGTCAGCAGACTCAGCAGGCGTCTGTCATCAAACGTTGTACACGTATTTTCCGGACACCCTGTATACATTTCGTGGTATTTTATTTTGGTTTATGCTTCTTGTTTTAAATGATTGTATTTACAGGAAAATATTTTTTTATTAGATATCGAATTATTTTGAACTGGTTTTAAATACTATGTCAGGATAAACTTAAGGCACATTTTGGGTGAATATCGTATATTTTAAATTAATATAACGAGGTGTAAATTAGACGAGAGAGACTCGTCAATTTTAGTTCTATACTTTATCTTGTCCAGTCCAATACCTAATTTTAAAAATAGATCCATTATGGTCAACACGATTCCTTAATATATCCCGTCGGGCCACTTTTGACCGACCACCAACAGTTGTGTTTCAAAGGAGGAAAAAATTAGGGTAGCATCTGTCGATCTATGCGATAATCAATAGGTAAGTGAAACTAGATACCTATAAGCATAACGAATATCGAACATTTCTTAGTTAATCGCTCCGGTAAATGTCTATTATTTGCTTTTTCTTAAGGAAAAGGTAAAATAAAACCGGCAATTTTAAAACGGAACTAGGCGGGGTCAAACAATTTTAGCGAATTTGAAGTGTCCCACGTCAAGGTACGCTCGGAAACGTTGAAAGAAAGGCCTAATTTGGTTAGCATGCAATTTTGTGGTCTTTGGTTTCTTGCATGCACAGATTTGGTGTACTTATTTAATTATTTTTCATAGGGCTAATTACAGAGTTCAACATTATTGATTTTAATTGACGCTATTTACTCAGTGATGAAATTAAATTTTTCATCGGTTGGAACCTTTTATATATTAACTTATTTGTTCACGCGGTATCATTTTGAATTAACACTTTGGCTTCGAAAAACATATTTAAAATCCAATAACCCCGTGTTGGAAATATCAAATTTCAACGAAATTCATGGTAAAATTGAAGATGTATCCACATTTCTTAGCCCCAGCCCTTAATTCTTAAAAGTGATAAGTATTTTCTTGGATATTTTTGAAAAGCCCGTATATTACCATTATAAGCTTTTCAATATAATTCAGACTAATTTTCTTCAAAATTAGATGTTAAATTAAAAGCCACTCATTGACACATGGAAAAATAGGTTAGTTTCGATTAAGGAATGTCTAGGAAAAGTAAAAATTATAGTAAAATTTTCTTATTTTTAATTAGATTGTCAATGTTCAATTATACCAAATATGTTATGTCTTTTTGAAATGTCTTATAAACTATTTACGATAAAATTTCATTCCATATCACCGCATTATTATCGGTTCACCTAAAAAGAGCCCGTGTACAGTAAAATTTAATATTTTATTTATTTTAAATAATGATCTATTTTTTCCAAGAAATACACGTGAGGTCAAATCAAACTGAGGCAAATGTGAATTACGTGCAGGATACGGTACACTACCTCAGGACTTTATTCTACAGATGGATTGATAGAAAAAACTTGAAATGGTCTGAGGAATAATAAGCAAATAATTAGTTTTTCCATAATTTTAGATTATGAAGATATATGTGAAAATCAAGAGAATGACTATTCGCATGGTAAAAATTCCTGAAATCCATATTTGGTCATTTCGAGTGGCAACATAAATATAAAACTGGAAGAGATTTAAACGCAGGTATGAAGATAAATGAGGAATCTTTATTATAACAACACGGTTTCTCTAGAGTTGAATCAAATGGAAGAAATATCTATAAAAAATCAGTTAAATTGGAAAAAGCATCATATAAACTATGATCAGAAACATAATGATGTGTAAATGGAAAGTGCCTTACACTTCAGTTAAAATAAAATGCAGAAATGACAAAAACCTAATACTTTTCTCCTCTATTAACAAGCATGTAGAAGAAAAGCGGTCCTGGTCAGCTTTCAGACAAAATATAGGAAATACCTATGAAAAACATACATTAAGAAGGAAAAGTGCAAAAAATGTAAACAACTATAAAAGTATCTAATTTAAAAAAATGTCTACCTTCTAAACCTTAAATTAAAATTTTCTCATTAAATAAAAAGTTTAAAATACTTTTTAAATTTAAAATTTAAATTTTTTCATATCAATCTCCGAAATAGAAAAAAATAAACTAAAATTTAAATGGAAATTTTCATACTGTTAAATAAAAAACAAATCAAAATAATTCAAATAATCGGAAAAAAATTGTATTTATCGCCGAAACTTTCAGCATATTTTATACCAAATGCATTTACCAAATGTAATGTTTGTCTAGTTACATTTATTTTATTTTCGGAATACGAGGTTTTTATGTTGTCGAAAATTTTAATATTTTCCTAAAGGTAAATATATACACAGCGGCATAATTAGGGGAACGGGCAAAATCTGCACTAAGTTTGACTTCAATTTTCTCTTGAACCCTTCACTCGATTTTGACTTTTTTTTTGTTAGATTGTAGCTTGGTTCTTTCAGAATTTGTTAGAGGTATTGCTGATTTTAAAAAACTGGTCCTAATGTCATATACAGGGCTAAAAAGAAAGTAATGTTTTTTTGTCAATTTTTGGGACCTTCTGTAGAGTGAACGAATGAAATTCAATATCATTCGATAATGCCAAATTAAAGATTGATCCTTTCTGAACATTTTATTTTTTTATTCACTCTGATACCTCGAATATTAAGGATGCTACAGGGTTTTGTTAAAAATAGTGCATTGGCCTACTTTTTAAGGGTCAATGAATTTTCGTTAATCTTTAATATGTTATAGAGACCATTGAATCTAAAAATTTTTATGGCATTAAGTTTCATTCCTGATAAATAAAAGTCCCTTCTATGTTTTCCATTTTGTGAAATGTTATTTTCGAAGGCCTTCCTTCTCACTTGATCCAGGCTTAGGACTGGTCCAATTTGTGCTTTAGTGCATAAATTGGAGCGTGTTTATTTATCTCTGTATAGATAACGGTAACACTATCAGGAATGAAACTTAATGTCATAAAAAATGTAGATTTAATGGTCTCTATAACATATCAAAGATTAACGAAAATTCATTGACCTTTAAAAAGTAGGCCAATTCACTATTTTTAACAAAACCCTGTAACATCCATAATATTCGAGATATCAGAGCGAATAAAAAAAGAAAATATTCAGAAAGGATCAATCTTTAATTTGGCATTATCGAATGATATCAAATATCATTCGTTCACTCGACAAAGATTAAGGGAAATGCATCGACCCATAAAAAGTACTATTTTTAACAAAACCCTGTAGCATCCTTAATATTCGAGGTATCAGAGTGAATAAAAAAGAAAATGTTCAGAAAGGATCAATCTTTAATTCGGCATTATCGAATAATATCGAATTTTATTCGTTCACTCTACAGAGTGTCCCAAAAATTTACAAAAAAAACATTACTTTCTTTTTAGCCCTGTATATGACATTAGGACTAATTGATTAAAATCAGCATTATCTCTAACGTATTCTTAAAGAACCACGCTACAATTTAACAAAAAAAAGTCAAAATCGAGCGAAGGGTTCAAGAGAAAATTGAAGTCAAACTTAGTGTAAATGTTGCCCGTTCCCCTAATTATGCGGGTGTGTGTAGAATGAGGCAAATGTTAGTCAGTAGATACTAAATATGAAAATTATATTATATTTTAGAAATTCTCGTCAATTTAACTTTCATTAGAAATTATAATGCGTCAGGTCGGATACAAATGTTGAGCAAAAGGGATCTCATGACTGAAACTTGTTTAGAATCGTCCATGAGATCTAAAAATGATATCGAAAATAGGGCTTTTCATTTCAAATTTTAAGGTGGAGATGTTGGCGATGAGAGAGTGAAATATAAAAGTGGAACAGAGTAGTCAAAATAGATAATGCCAAATTTACAATATTTTTGAACCAAAGACCAACATATTTGCTTTACGAATATCCCTCTAGCCACGTTTTCCCATAGAAATGAAGGACAAATCATCTGCATAAATTGGAATATTCGTTATATAATAATAAGAGTATATGTATTGTTATATAAAAGGAGAACCTAAAATTAAGTTATGAATCACATAGAAGATGAATAAAGAAAACTTGATTGCTTCCTGTTTGTTAAATAACTGCTGAATAGAGACTAGGTAACTATCATTACTCAAACCTATTCGTTGAAAAGTGTCCAAGATCACTTGGTCATTTAAGGAGTCAAAAGCCTTGGAACAATCAATTCAGCCAATACTGTCATCTTATTCGCTTGGAAAAAATTCCTGAAATATTTGGTCACTTCGAGTGGCAACAAAAATGGTAAAACTGGAAGAGATTTCCAAACGCAGTTTTGAACATGAATGAGGATTCTTTAGTATAACAATACGGATTCTCTCGAGTTAAATAAAATGGAAGAAATATCTATAAACAATCAATTAAATTGAAAAAAACCATCATATAAATTATGGCATGAAACATAATGATGTGTAAATGGAAAATATATTAAACTTCGCAGTTAAAAAAAAGGAGAAATGACACAAAAAACCGAATACTTTTCTCTTCTATTAAGAAGCATGCAGAAGAAAAGCGGTCTTGGCCAACAAATTTCAGAGAAAAATATAGAAAACACTTA
This sequence comes from Pissodes strobi, assembly GCA_016904865.1. Lineage (NCBI taxonomy): Eukaryota > Metazoa > Arthropoda > Insecta > Coleoptera > Curculionidae > Pissodes > Pissodes strobi. The sequence continues at coordinate 313,493 of MU182027.1, read as the reverse complement.
CGAAAAACAATATGAAAAACATACATTTTTGAAGAAGGAAAAGTGTAAAAACGCACAAGTAGGAATATATTTTTATAAAATGTCTACCCATTAGTCAAATAAAATTTTCTCACTAATCAAAAATTTTAAAATAGTTTTCAAAATTAAGAATTGTTGTATCCCCCATTTATCTCCGAGAGTTTCACCTTATTTTAGATTAAATGTATTTACCAAATTCAATTTTTGTTTAGAGATGTTGGCGATGAGAGTGTTAAATATAAAACTAGAACTGATTCGTCAAAATAGATAATGCTGATGAATTTACAATATTTTTGGACCAAAGACCATGAATATCCACCTAGCCACGTTTTTCCATAGAAATGACGGACAAATCTGGGTATCATCTCCATAAATTGGCATATTCTTAATATAATAACAATGTTATGTTATCTAAAAGGGAACCTAATATTATAGAAGACGAATAAAGAAAACTTGATTGCTTCCTATTTGTTAAATAACTGCTGAAGAGAGACTAGGGAACTATCATCACTCAAACCTATTCGTTGAAATATGTCTCAAATCACTTCGCCATTTAAAATATCAAAAGATTGAGAACAATCAATTCGCATGGAATAAAATCCTGAACCTCATATTGGTACTTATGTAGTAACATAAATGTAAAACCGGAAGAGATTTCCAAACGCAGTTATTAAGATGAATGAGGATTTTTTTACTATAACAATATGGATTATCTGGAGTTAAATAAAATGGAAGAAATATCTATAAACAATCAATTAAATTGGAAAAATTCATATAAACTATGATGAGAGATGATGAGAAACATAACGATGTGTAAATAGAAAATGTCTTCAGAGTTTAAAAAAATGGAGAAATGAGAAAAAAGCGTAATAATTTTCTCTTCTATTAAGAACCATGCCGAAGAAAACCGGTCTTGGCCAGCAAATATCAGAAAATATAGGAAACACCTGTGAAAAACTATATGAAAAACATAACTTTTTGAAGCAGAAAAAAGTGAAAAAAATTACAAAAATATCTAATTTAAAGAAATGTCTACCTTTTAAATCTGAAAATAAAACTTTCTCCCTAATCAAAAATATCAAAAAAATAAACTAAAATTTAAACGGAAATTTGCATACTTATAAAAATTTGTGAAATAAAAAGCTAATCAAAATAATCCAAATAATCGGAAAAAGAAAATTGTATCCTCCATTTATCTCCGAGATTTTCAACTTATTTTTTTTAATTACATTTATTTTCGAAATACGTGTTTTTTTGCCGAGAATTTCACCATTTTCCTAAAGGTAAATATATAGGGTGAAGCAAATGTTAATAGCAGATACTAATATGAAATTTGCATTTTAAAAATTTTTGTCATCTTAAACGCATGGTCACGTCTAGTGGCAACATAAATGCAAAACTGGAACAGAATTCCAAACTCAGTTATGAAGATGAATAAGGATTTTTCGTTATAACATAACAATACGAATTATCTGGAGTTAAATAAAATGGAAGAAAGATCTATAAAAAATCAATTAAATTGGAAAAAAGGTTCATATACGCTATGATGAGAAACATGATGTGTAGATGGAAAATATCTTAAACTCTAGAGTTAAATAAAATGGAGAATGGGGAAAAAGCCTAATACTTTTTCTTGTATTAACCATGCCGAAGAAGAGCAATCATGACCTGCAAATTTCAGAAAAAAAATAGAAAACGCCTGTGAAAAACTACACGAAAAACATAAAATTAAATGAATAACAAATCAAAACCCAGAACTTATTTGAAGTTTTTTCAAAAATTTGAAGCTAAATGCAATTTTTTCCTAGTTACATTTATTTTTATAATACGAGTTTTTTTTGGTCGAAAATTTTCCTAAATGTAAAATATAAGGTGAGGGAAGTGTTCTTTTACTTCCATTGGAAATTTTGGAAATGGGATTTTCCTAAATAACAGATGAATCTTGGGAATATTATGAATTCGAATGTACTCCTGGATCTGCTCATCAGACCATTTGGATATTTAAGGCATCAAAAGCTTTAGAACAATGAATTAAGACCAATACTGTCATTATTTTGAGATTAGTTGCTATTAGCAGCTAATATCTTTAGTTTATTAGGCGATTCTATCGTCATGGCAGATTTAATGCGAACAAGGAAAGTCCAACTAAAGTAACATTCCGTTGAACTATTACGTAAGAAGAATGAACTATCTAAGGACATCGGTATTTACGCAAAGAACGTCCAAACAGCAAACCAGCGCGATTACATGAGGCGAGGCGGTTGGTGGCCGAGCTGAAGGACGCGATCTACCTGAAAATAAAGTACATCAAAGAAAGTCCTAAAATTATTAAGGGTAAGCAGTTAGACGTCTTTGAGACTCCAAAAAACTGACTAGTCATTATTTGTATGTGGCATACGTTCTTTCGTTTGCTGAGATAAAGGAATTGGTGCTGCCTGAAAAATTCCATGTTTTTGCTTTCACGGAAAGATGGCTGCGTAAGGGTGGGCAAATAAGCGAGGTAAGCGGCTGTATCTCAAAAACTTCTAATCGTAGAGACTTTTAATTTTCAAGTTCATACCTCTACCGCTAGGGGGCGCAATAGCTATGGTCGGGTAGAAAAATGCATTTTACTCAAAACTGTTCTATTATAAGTTGATAAAAGAATACCACCACTGTACTCCTCGTGAAATTCTGCATCTTTCTTGTTCATCACTTTTGATTGTAGGGCATGAAATAAGGGCCGGGGGGGGGGGGGGGAGGGAGAAGTCTGATCGATTGAAATGCCTATAACTTTAGTTTGACTGAACATATTTGAGCAAACTTGATCTCGTTTGAGAGAGGAAACCTTGCTTAATAAGAACAAAATATACCCATGACAAATTGGTATTTGCTGCTCCCGCTAGGGGACGCCAATTCAAAAGTTCATGGTTTTTCTAATTTTTCTCCGAAATTTCAAATATAATGATACCGTTCTTTTAACAGGAACAGAAAGAAGATCAAATTTGCAGGAAAAATCCTTTAAACCGCATATCGATAACTTCACGCATTCAGGAGTTATTGCCGAAGAGCATTTTTTAACAATGCATGCATGGAAAAAACGAATAAGTTTCGAACTTCTGTGGTCAAGCATGCCATGGCTATTATAAAAAAATATATATTATCAAAAATAATTATTAAACAATTATTTATGCCCGGTTTCTGAAGTACCAGATATCTATTGTATAAAGTTATGAAGCCCATAATTACTATGGTTACAATTGTATTAACAATCGTTGTCATAGGAAATATTTGAAGAATAAAGTTATCCATACTTTGAGAAACTGGGCATTAAAGGACCGAATTAGAATAAAACATTTCAATTTAATGTCTCATGTGTTCAAACCACCTCCCATCATGTTGCACACATTGTTTCAATCTTTGTTGGGTGGAGACAATTGCCACTTCGATTTCAGCCGCTGGCAGTTGAAGAAGAAGGATATGGTAATTAATGTAGTCTTTTAAAATAGTACGAACAGTAGTTCGTGCTATACCCAAGTTTGAAGATAATGCCGTAGTTCCAAATGTTTCTATCTGCCTATTATACTCTATGTATGCCAGGACATTAATAATATTACCTCTTACGGTAATGGTTTATGTCGCAGACAGTTTGAAGTACATAACCTTTGATAAGCCTTTTCTCGGCACTGATGACTCTAATGTGGAACAGTTGTGAATTAGGTCAGATGTATAAGTGTGAAGTGCGTCGCTGGTATCTGCATTGTACAAACCCAAGAACGTTAAACTAATTAACGTTTTCAATACAAACCACCTCCGGTGAATTATAAAAAATAAATATTTTTGGATCTGTACTTTCTGCATTGACCCCTTCCAGCATATAGTTACAACTATATGTTGCTCCTAGGGATCTGAATATAAATTTGCTAATTGATAACCAAGCGAGTAGATATTTCCATTCGATGGTACAAACATTTAATTTGTTTCAGATTATAGTCGATCCTACAGGAGTAAACGAAATAGTGGCAGTCTTATTGATATTGTATATGTAGATATGTATTGAAACAAGGATCAGATCGAGGCAGAAATGCATCAAACTGACTGGAAGAACATATTGTTGCAGAAATCACTTGATTCTAGAGTTCATGCCTTTAATAAGTGAAAGGATGTGCAAGACCAGAATCTTAGGATTATTTTAAGGTATGATATACCTCCTCATTCAACGTCCAAGTTTTGTGACTCTTTCCCATTTCTGGATATACACTTTGAATAGTTCCAGGGAAACATTTAAGATATACTATAAGAGAAGCCTAAGAAGCTATGGTTTAGATTACTGTAAACAGCCAACATGGAACAACCCTTACGCGAATGTGTGCCTTTTGTGTAATAATTCTCTCTTGAAGTTTCTTGAAGGTGCACCGATACGGTATCTCTCGCACGCTAAGCGAGCTCTGAGCTACACCGCCGCGCGCCGGTGAAAACACGTGCGTCAAAACCGAATATAGTATAGGGATAGGCTGGCATAATAAATATGTATTGTAAATTTGGCAATTAAGGAGAATTAACATATTACAGAGAATGACAAGATGTACAGGGTAATTCAAATAAAACTTTATGATGACTTATATCCCTTGTTAGTGTCAAAACTCGAAATGGCGAAAGATTAAATTCAAGTAGCGCGCTCTGTATATACCTATATAAAAAAACATAATTTGTAAATTGGTCTCTTGTACAGCTTTTGGCATATATTCTCGTCAACCGACCACCTTTTCTATAAAAAAATATTCTTCTAGGAAAAAAAATAAAAACCTTAATTGTTTTACCAATAAATCTGTTTTTATATTTTCCCTCAAAAGTTTATTTTACGACGGGTTTCTCGAACCCTGCGACTTTTTCGGCTCTAGAGCGACCCAAACCAACCCCCTTTGTCGCCATTTTCAATAGGGGTTGGAAGAAAATTTCATCAAAATTAAATAACTTCTTCGACAGTTATCTTTATCAAAGCAAAATTTTGAAAAATCGCACATTTGAAGTAATAATTCGGAAACAGAAAATCGATTCGCCAAAACCCTGACGGCAAAATTTCATTCTCTACCCAAGAAAATGTGTGCATTTTACGCGTCTAAAGATGATTACGGAATACTTTCCTGTTTCTCTCTCTCGAACCGACTTTATCTATTCTTTCATAAAAGTAACCTTTCCTCCACATAAAATATGCTGTTTTTTCTTCAAATGTCAACAAATTAATGCAAAAATATCTCTTTTTAATAGTAATAATAATAATTATTATCAAGGGTAAGTTGGTTTGCAAGGCGGCATAGACCGATGTCGGTGAATAGGCACAGGTCGTTGCTATAGTAATGTAACATAAAGCTGTCAGTGGACACTGTCAACAATATTATTTAAAGTTGCGTCTCCGATTGCGTTTTAATTCCGTATTGATAAGCAGTTGTTGAGTAAGTTCGATTAAATAATAACCAATTTGTTCCTAAATTAGTGATTTTTAGAAATGCAGTGCACAAATTGAGTGATAAATACAAATTTTAGTTTAATAATTCTTGAGTTGTTGACGCTTGCTTTGTTGTTTGTTTGTACCTATGTTTCATTGGTAACACTTTTACCTCCGCCGGCGGAAAAGTGAAAAGTAAAGCTCCGGCGGAGGAAAAATGAAACTTCACGGCCGCGTACACAGTCGAGTAATGACGGATTTACTGACGTTTGAAGAAAATAATAATTTTATTAACCTTCCGAACAATTTCTTACGTTTTTTTATTTTTTTTCCTATTTGCCCAAATATTTTTGGGTGTCCGAGGGCTTATTTGTATCGAACGTAGGAGATCCCGACTTTTTATAGAGCGCTAATATAATTATGCAAGCTTTTTATATTTTGGGTTAGTTTTGGTTGGTTGGGCCACCGTAACGAGCGGAGGGGCATGCATGAAGTTTTCAAATATTTAAAGACACGTAACAGGAAGTATTTTAGCTAACATTTATATTACAGTCATGCTATAAAAAGCGGTTTACTGGATGCTCGATTCAAAATTGCATCCGGGGATATAATTCCCGCCCCCTCCCCACTGATGACCCCGTGACATGGGGTTATCGCATGTCAGATTTTCGATCCGAGGCTTCATTGCAGAGATATCGACAAAATACGGTTTTCCCAAAAATCCCCCCTTAAATTAGAGCCCCGGTCCCCTCCATATGGTCAAAAGTAGTTGCCCATGAGGCGCACCTACCATGAAAATTTCGACCTCGTAGCTCTTCCCATTCTACCGAAATGAAATATTTTACTTTTCCCTTCTACCCTCCCTCTTGGCCGAACAGGGCAGGGTACGGGACCCAGTTTTCGACCAGGATTCTCAATTTACCCCGGCTACATGTCTTGAAAATTTCAGCTCTTTACTTTTACTGGAACACGCTTCATTAAAGTGTTTCACTTTGATTTCCGCTTCATTTGATTTTTATTTTTTCGGACTCACTAAAAAAGTTTCACTTCATTTTATTCACTATTCGGAAGAAAGGTGCTGAAAGCGCCAAAAAAGTTTACACTTCAAAAAAAATTGTTTTGTAATTGTAAATAATTGTAATACCTGTAAATTGTACTGTTTAAATACTTATGCGGATGTCTAAAGTGGTAAGGTAATAAATAGTAGTAATACAGAAGAAATTTTTTTTTTAAATCGAAAAATCCCTTCACTATTTTAGATTAAAAATTATATGAACAATTTAATAAATGTTTCATGCCTTCAATGACACAAAGTATGTTTCTAGGAGTTTTTTTTTACTATTTACGGAAAATAATGTTCCCTTTTTGGACGAAAATGAAGAGCTTTTTTTAGCAGATCTTCCATGATTTTTCAAAAATTTTCCTGAGCCATCCCTAAAATATATCGTTCAATATTCTCCCCAAATTGTCAACATTGAGGCTTGTTCATTTTCTTTGAGATAAAAAAAAATTGAGTAAGGCTTAGTACTCGAGACATTGATGTGTAACCATATCCTATATCGACATGAAAATCTGATGCCACCTTAGGCCGCGTGACGCCTGAATATAGGCCACTACATATTTGGAATTCGTTGCCTGGCATTAGAAAGAACACGTCTTACACTAACGGTTGCAGACAGCTTGCAAAACACATTCCCGTCACAGATACCGCCTGACGTGCGTTACATTTGTAACGTTTACACTAGAATGTCAGATATTACACTTCACGCATAGCCCTTCGCTCGCTACAGGGGCGCAACGAACAAAAACTAGCCCAAGGCATACCAAAAATCACGAAAAAACTTTTTACAAATAATATAAACTCAAGAAAATAAAAAAATAGGATTAAAACTAACCGTAAAAATCAACAAGAGCGAAGCCACGGGTAAAAGCTAAAAGTGTCCTATGTTCAGTACTATAATCTTGAAAATATCTATACAAAATTTCATGATGACCGGAACAGTTTATGCGTGAAAGCGTAAGAAACAAACAAACAAACACTTTCGCATTTATAATATTAGTTAGGATTCTTTAACAATACTTACTGGCCGCTGCGGAGTGGATTAGTTTACTGCACAAATTCGACACGAAAATCTACACAGCTTATTCACTATCAGCTACTCATCTTGGGCCGACATCCTTTGATTTGGGAAAGTCAATAACCACATTTTGCAAATTTTAGAAGAGATTTATGACTCAATATTGTTTTAAACGTCTGGGCATCTGAATAATACTTTTGACAGTTCGTTTAATTTAAAATAATAATATGTTTTTTTATCGCCTAAAATCCATTTAAAAACGATTTTAAATGGCAAAGTTGTATACAAATCCGAAAATTCGTACTTTTTTAGGACGATAGCCGTGTCTTCGGACGAATTTGTCGTGGATTTTGAAGCGAAAATTCATTTTAAATTCAACCGTCCATTAAAAAACGAAACTGCAAATTTTAGAAGAGAGTCATGACCGAATATTGTTTTAAAAGTCTGGGCACCTGAATAATACTTTTGACGGTTCGTTTAATTTAAAATATGCTTTTTTATCGTCTAAAATCCGTTTTAAAACGATTTTAAATGGTGAAATTGTGTAAAAATCCTTCACGGCCATGCTGGATTAGCTTGCTTCTCAATGACGCGGTTTACAAATTCCGTCCCCCCATTTCCCTCCCATTTGCCGAGATTTACCCTCATACCACCGCGCAAGATGTTTACACATAAAAAAATAGTAATGAGATCAACAGGTGTTTAAAAGTCTACGTTCTTAAAATCAATCAAAGTTTTATTCTTTGACGTTTGCATGTCTACATTTTTAATGAACATCCTGTATTCTTGGGTCTTAATCGAGATGTGTTTTATTGCTATACACTCTATTTTCCTAGATGGTGCTCCAAAACATTGATAATATACGGCGAGCATATCGGAAGCCTCGGCATTAGTGTAAGCCATTTTTGAAAGATGTAGCATAAATTTTGAAAATACGTTACATGAAATTCAAAAAGCATCAAAGAAGAATTTTAGTCAACGTCAAAATTAAAGGAGTTGACAGCTATTTCAATTTATTAATTTCCATGGAAACCTACCGATTTTGTTTTACGGTTATCTAGTTTTACTTTTTAAAACAGTGTCAGCATCAGAATCATGGCTAATTAGTGTTTTTTACGGGGTGTTTTTAATTCTAAAGCAGTTTTGTGCCGCTTAACCGACAAACCTACACAACTATAAAATGAAACAAAAAATTCCATGGAATACTTGACTACGGAACCAGGGAAACAACCATTTTTTCAAATTAAAGTGTTAAAAAGCGTTCTTTTGGCAATAACTCTGAAACGGATGAAGATATCGAAATGCGGTTTAAACATTTTTCTTACAAATTTAATCTACTTTTCGATTATGATATCAAAATTATACCGTATGATTTAAATTTTCGTGACCAAATTAAAAAAACTGTTGTTATTGCGAATTGCGCCCTCTAGCAATTTTATTCGAAACTATCGGACTCCAATGGATACGATATTTGAAAACCCTTATATTTATCTTTCAAACAAGCTTGAGTTTGCTAAAATCGGATAAGTCGTTTAAAAGATACAGCGATTTAAATAATTAGGCATTCAGGGGCTTCCCCCACTCTTATTAAAATCGGTACGCCAATGAGCCTGAGAGAAAACTTACGCGGAATTTTTCAGGCTTTCTAATGATGTTATTAAAGTTATACTTAATATGAAAATTTTCGGAGAAATCTTGAATTTTATGATTCACCCTATTGATTGCGCCCCCTTGCGGTGGAATGTGAAGCTTAAAATTAATATCCAGGATTTTCTCTTGGCCATTTTAGTAGGAATTTTTTGTGAATGACAGGTTGACTCTTTCAGAAAGTTAGTGTACTATTGTATTTGCATAAAAACTTATTTTTCTGTAAATACAGGGTGTAACAAGTTTTTTTCATAAAATGTGTAACACCCTGTGGAGTTCAACAGTTACAATATCAACTTATAAAAAGTGTAGCTTTATCTTTTTGGAACATTTTGTTTTTTAATTTACTCTAATATCTTGGTCACAACAAGAGAAACACAATTTTATAACATAACATGTTTTTATTAATTTAAATTTGCATTATTCGCACTCAAGTGAGTAGCAGGTTATGAAAAAACATAAGTTATAGTAAGTTGTCATTAGCTAAATACAGGTGTCAAAACCCATTTCATAGAAGAGTATTTTCAGTGTTAGTCCTTACGTTTTTTCTTTGCAAAAACCATCATTTTAATTAATATGCAACGTGAAACACCAAATCTTACTAGCGAAGAATGTGCTCAAGCATTAATATTGATTAAAGAAGGCTGGAATTACCGAAGAATTGGTAAATGGTTGTATATCATACAACCGTTTCGCGAGTTATACAAAATTTAGAGACACTGGAAACCATGGTCGCAGACAGGGACAAGGAAGGAATCGAATAACACCTATTCAGGAGCGGTTTTTAAGACTAGCAGCATTAAGACAACCTTTTGTAACAGACCGGACCCTTCAAATCCAGCTTCGAGATGTCAATGGTTTACAAATTTGTGGTGAAACAGTTCGTCAGAGACTTAGAGCTTAGAGCCATGACACACACAGCGGTTTTTGCCGAATCGTCTGCCGAGTCGGAAGCCGACTCGGTGTGTGTATAATCAGTGTTGCCAGAGTAACAAAGTAAAAAGTCGCCACAGACTGGTATGAAAAGTCGTCATTTTGTCGTCATATCTTCTTTGAAATATTCAAGGCAGTAAACTGTCAATATTAAGTACGTTTTTACCGTTTTTTGAAGAACAAACCTAAACAAGCTTTATCTTTCAACTTTATTAATATTGAATAAATAAATAAATAAATAAATTAAAATTAAACTATTTTCCTATTTCGTAATATCACTAATTTTAGTGTAACCATGTGGTAACTGACACAGAGATGTAGCGGGGTGGCACTTAATAAAAAATAAAAATAATAAGATAAGATACCGATTTCCAATTTGCTGATGCAAATGAATATTGTATAATGCTGCAATAAGCAGTGTTGCCAACCATAAATCAGAAAAATTCGTAACAGAGTCCTCAAAATTTCCGTGTTTTTCCGTGTCCCTGAAATGTAGCTTAAAAAAAGGTTAATGTAAACGTAAAATCAATTGTATATCGAAGAGTTAAGCTGTTGGAAGAAAGATGGCACTGAGTTGAAATGTTCAACCACAAGAATTCTTGTGGTTCAACTAGAAAATAAATAGAATATGACGTCATACATGCACCACTCCGGATTTTTCATGGTGGTAATTAAGATAAAATAATTCAATAGTTGCTTACCAGCTTACGCTTAAAATGAGAAGCATCTCTTATCTTATTTAATCCATTTATTCGAAACAAGCATAAAATAATTCTTCTTTTTACAAATAATCAACTTAAGATAACCCAAAGACAATGCCGAATCCGTCTTCACCATTTTTTAACATTGATTTGACTGGCTTAAATAGAGCACAATATATTTTTTTGCCACCTATGAAGCCAGCAGACTTCCATTAATGGTACTAGTGATTAAACAATTTCTTTGTTTTCATTAGATTCATATGTTAAAATTATGGGCGCCGGCCGGCAGAACAAATTTCAGGAGGGTGGGGGGGAAGGTCAAGAAAAATAACCTGTAGGTAGTTTTTCTAAATTTTAATGATTTGAAATGTATTTTTATGCTATGCATTATTTTAATACTTTAGGCAACTGCCCCCTCCTACCGGCGCTCATGGCGAAATTACTTTCGCATTGAGCGTTTGATCCAAAGCCTAAAATTGTGAGTGGTCGTCAATATTTTGAAATTCCAATTTATCATCTTGCATCTTTGAAACTAAAGAGACCAGTTGACTGGCACATCTATTTTTAGGATTGAATAATATCTATATGAAATATTGATTAAATTTAAGCGAATTATATTAAAATGGACATATGACACATAAATATAATAACGCCAAATCTTCAGTAAAAAATCCGTGTTCCAGTTTCAAAACTCCGTGAAAACACGGAAGCCTCCGTGTTGTTGGCAACACTGGCAATAAGCAATAACAGGTTGGATTGCGGTTGCGTGGAAACGAAAACATTTTATGCGCCGTGTTTTGGGGAATCCCCGAAATTTGACAGTCCTAAGCACACCATGGTGCGTTCAGATATAAGACACTCAGGACAAAAATGATTGTGATGTCATTAGCTTAAAAATATTGTATAAAGCGTATGTATTAATGATAATATAATACTGATTCTTTTAATTTTTCCATTTGATGACTAAAAATTTCCCAATATGTAAAAGTCGTCAAAAAATCCATTATTTTAATAAATCGTCGCCACGCTTTAATCAAGACAAAAAGTCGTCATTTTGGCGACATGTCGCCCTAAATGGCAACACTGTGTATAATATACTTTGCAAATGGGGGAAAACACACACTGCGGCGATTGACGAGCTGCTTGTTAGCCGCCTCGGCACGTCATCTGATGCATGCGCGGCAAAAACAGCTGTGTGTGTCATGGCCTCCGCCTGGGCAGCAGATTCAGCAAGAACCGCTGTGTGTGTGGTGGCACTAACAGAACACAATTTTAGACCTAGAATTGCTGCTCTGGGGCCAGCGCGAACTAGAGATCATCGAAGAGAGGACTGAATTTTGCCAGGAAACATCGTAACTGGTAACGAACGATATAGTCAATATAATTTTTCAAATATCACATTATTTGGAGGAGGATCTGTGATGGTCTGGGGAGGTATTTCTTTGACTGGCCGCACAGAACTTGTGGTCATAAATAATGGAAGCTTTACAGCTGAAAGGTACATATTGGAAATAAAATAAAACGATTTTTCAAAATTTCGGTTTTTTTTTCGGGTACCTCCGTAAATACTCGGAATTTTAAAACTTTCTAAACGGCATATTGTTAGGCACCTAAATGTGTAATTTTGCCATAATTTGACCGACACTGTATCTCTTACGGTTTTCGATTTCCCCATACATAGACACGAATTTGAGCCACCCCGTACAGCGTGTTTCCCATGTAAGTACCCAAAATTGGCGAAAATATTCCTTGGGTTATTTTGGACAATGCCAGTAAGGATTACTCAAAATATCTCCGTAACCGGTTTTCATATTTCTAAAGACATATTTTTTCCTCAACTTTGATGATTTTTTAAAACATAATCAAATGGTTCGTACTTAAAAAACACCCTGTAAATTGACGAATTTTTAAATACACGGATTTAAAAAAATAATAATTATATACCATTCTGTGCATCTAAAAACATTCTCGATAATGGGTAACATTTTTATCAGAATAAAAAGAATCTCTTGATTTATGACTACGATCAATATTGTATAAATTGCAAGAATATAAAATACTGATAAAATAATTCTCTTATATCTGTCTCGCTAACTGCTTGTAAATCCTTCACTCGTAACAGAAGTAGCGCGTGGCGTACCAGGTAAAAAAGTTCTAAAAAACAGGCCCTATAAGGGTTGGTGGGGAATTAGAACCAAGATATGTTAAAGGTAGTCCTTTTTATTAAGTTATTAGAGGTTAACCGCTTATTATCGCTATTTTATAGCGAGACACGCGACCAGGTATAAAAAGGAGTAGCTCTGCCTGCGTTTTTTATGTAAAGGGGTTTGGGCGTTTTTTTTTTCGGTTTTAATGGCCGGATTAATTGATGAAGCAGATAGGCAATTACGACTCGTGTATAGTGGCTCGTGCCATCTGAATTAGTTAGGAGGAGGAAGTCCTTTATTTTGTAAACGAGGGGTTGTTATAGTACCACCATGGTTTTATGATAGCTTGATGTAGTATTGTCAGGGCTAGTACATAGCAGGGGTTCCTTAATAAGCCTACAAAATATGTATTTTATTTATTTGTAATTTCCTTAATCTATAGGGACATAAAATAATTTGTCAACGAAAGCGAGGAGAAACAGATTTTCATAAATTGAAAATAGAGTTTTCAAAGACGAGATTTCAAATCAAGTGCCTCCATTTCCGCCCTCACCTTTTGTAAATTCTGAATAATTTTAACATTCTTTCCAACACAATAAAAAAAATGGCTAAATCAATGTAATATTAATAAAAAATTTCCGAAAGGTGTCGCCATTGAAAAAAATTACCATATTTAGAAACCTTGACGTGCAAAATTTTACTCTTGTGAAAAGTTCAATATACAGAGTGTGCACATAGTGTGCAACTACAGTTTCGGACTAGCCCGAAGTGATATCAACTATTTAAATTTTAAACACATGCTGTATATTTTTCCAAATATTCGGATTCTCCTTAAAATTTCCGTGCTAACGAAGGGTCACATGCTAATCTTCGTTTTAAAAATTGCGCTTTAGGAGACATTCTGTAACAAGGACGTGACGTCAGAAATAATATATTTTATAGATTTAATATTTATGAATTTTTAAATGGGTTACGTGGTTAGCCTTTAATCTATTAAAATAAAAGTAGCCTGTTCTGTTTGAAGTCGTACGAATGTAGCGTTTCCTAAATACCAAACTTGTAAAAATGTAATGATTCTCCATCACAGGCCAGCCTTTCTTAAGATGGCTCCTGAAGTGTAATTTTTAAAACAAGTATCAACTTGTTACCCCTCAATGGATAGCAAATTCAAAGGAGATCAACTATGCGGAAAACTTCACAGGATGCCACTTAAAATAAAAAGGTTGATACTAACTAATCCAAACTAACCTTAACTGCTTTTGTGTTTTTGATGTGTAAACATCTCACACGGCGGTATGAGGGTAAATCTCGGCCAATGGGACGGATATGTGGGGACGGAATGTGTAAGCCGATGTGACATTATACACCGTGCGCATTGAGGAGCGGTTATCCAGGACGGCCGCGATTGCAACGACTCAAATGGCGCTTCTAAAAAGCTAGCCGCTAGGGCGGTGTTAGATTTTCATTATAGAAGATAGCCTGGAGGATAATTTGTCTGGACCGACGATTACAATAGAAGAGATTACTAGAGCAATAAATAACTCGAAAGATAAGAAAACGGTTGGGCCATATCTAGTGCCTGTTGAACTGCTCAAATTATTGGACAACGAAGGTAGCTTCAGGGGCTTTTCAACCAAATTTACAACACAGCAAAATTCCGAACCAAATGGCTTACATCTCTTTTCATCCCACTCCCAAAAAAGAACAACACAACCAGATGTGAAGACCACAGATTAATCAGCTTGATGAGTCACACGCTGAAAATATTTCTGAAAGTCATTCACGACAGAATTTCCATAAAATGGATATTGGATCCTTTTAACTCGGATTTAGAAGAGGTCTCGGTACGAGAGAGGCACTGGTCGCAACCCAAGTGTTAGTTCAGAACTGCTACGACTAGAGGAAAGATGTAGTGATGTGTTTTATAGACTACGAAAAAGCATTTGACTTAGTGCAACATCATAAACGCGTTAAAAAACTGAGGCGACTTGACTTAGATCAGAAAGATATACGCTGTGTTGAAAACTGGTACTGGAACCAATCGGCTGCAGTTAAAGTTGATAACGAAGTTACAAAGGCACAGAAAATCCTTAGAGGTGTAAGGCAGGGAAGTGTCCTCTCCCCACTTCTGTTTAACGTTTACTCTGAAAACGTCTTCCAAGAAGCTCTCAAAGGGCAACAATTAGGCATCAAAGTAAATGGTACATGGATCAACAATATACGGAATGTAGATGACACAGTCCTGATAGCAGATAACATGAATTACCTCCAATGGCTCCTGGACGCAGTTGGAATACACGGCCGGCGTATGGAAATTAACAGCAACATAAAAAGACAAAATTCCTAATAATCACCCACAAATTAGATGAGTTTCAGAATGCAAAACTATCATACATATCTGAGGACTTGGTTGTGTGAAGACTGGTCTTCAGACGTAGAAATCAAGTGCCGGATAGAAAAAGCGAGGCTCATTCATGAGATTGAGAAACGTCCTTACGAACTCTGACTTCGACCTCAACCTCAGAATAAGATTCACAAAATGTTACGTATGGTCCGTGCTATTATATGGGATAGAAGGCTGGACACTGAAGGTAATAGGTTAATACCATGAACAGGCTGGAAGCCTTTGAGTTCCATGGACAGCAAGAAAAATCAACGAGGAAATTCTGAGGAGGATAGGAGGAGAACGTGACTTGCTGGACACGATAAAACGCAGGAAAACAGCGTACCTGGTACATGTGATACGAAGCGAGAAGTACCTACCATTTGCTCCAATTATTAATAGAAGGAAATATAGAGGGAAGAAGGGAACTGGGCAGAAAGAGGATGTCGTAGCTCCGAAATATAAAGCAATGGACGGGGATAAGAACCACAGGATAATTAATTCACACCATCAGAGACAGAGTAAAATGGTCAGAAGTGATCGCAGACATCCATTAAGAGATAGCAGCAGAAGAAGAGAAGAAACTAACCAAAGTTGGACAAGTGGCTAGACCTAAGGCCACTACTTTGAACTTAGTTGAAATTAGTCACTATAAACACACTATAAACACTCGTTAAGTTCATCAGATGTGTGATATTCAAAACAATGATTAATTGAGCAGTGACTAAGTGGAGTTCAAAGTAGTGGTTCATAATGTGGCAATCAAGACACATTGTTAGTTTCATAAAAATATGTTAATCTTGACAACATTATTTTGAACTACCCTGGGTAGATTAAAAAAAAAAACGGTTGTATGAAAATGCATATTTTCATACAAGTACAAACACCCTAAATAATATTAACTTTGCTAACTAAAACTTAATAAACAACCCTAATTTTCGTTTTAAATTCAAATTTTCCTTAATGAAAATGGAGGATTGAACTAACCCCAAACTAACCCAAAGTATCGAAAGGAATAAATCCAATAATTCATTCTTATCCTATTTTCTATTTAATTGGGGAAGAAGGGGCATAAAACGATAGTTTTTTACCTGAAATAAGACACACGCAAGTCGCGAGCTAGAGGATTTACAACAGGTTATAAAAACTATTGTAAATAAAGGGTAGAATTTAACCCAGCATGCTGAGTGTTTATTTGTTGAAAATAATGGGGTGTATATATTTTTCTGATGTACATAAATAAGCGCCAAACAAAGCAAAAATAAGCATTTATCAGGATTAAGAACTCTCCTTGAAAAAAGTGGTTTTATATACGATGGGAAGGATGGTACTCCTATATTATTCAATGGGGACTTAAATTTGATTTTAATTATACTAAATAACACATCAAGCAACATTTTGTACTGTGAACATATCTGTACTTGCTTAAAAAATATAATTTTAAAAAGAACGGAGTAGAAACAGGATACAGAGAAGAAGAAACAGCTAAGATGATATTAAAGGAGGCTTTTAAGATGTTCGCTGGGAAATTTAGTTTTAAAAGAAATCGTGAATAATTTCTAAACTTTTAAAACAAGACTCCGTCGATCCCTTATGGATGCTTTTAAGGGGGTATTTTAAAAGACGTTCAAGTTGATTCAATTATTTATTATTCAATACAGGATATCTCAGCGGAAAGTATAAATACAACTTCACCGTAGGATACGCAAGGGAATTCATTCATGCTAATGTTTCACATAACAGGAAAATATCTAAATAATTTTAAACTCTAATTCTCAAATTTCCATAATGGCATTAATAATAATTGCGGCTTCGTTCTCGGATATGTTATTAATAGTAATCTTGCCACAGTGTCATATAAAACTAAGTGCCAAAAATACACGTGCAAGAAACTAGGAAACGACTACACCAAAATATGTCCTAGTTCTGAAGTACGCACTAGATGGCGCGTTTAACAATAGCTAATCCAATAGTCGGGATGCCATTTATAGTATCAAATCTGGCAACACTGTCGTAGTAATAATACAAAAATACCAACTAAGAATACAAGTGTCAAAATAATAGGTATATAAATTTTAGCAAGATTCTGTAATCCAGGGTTGCCAACTCTGGGGAAATATTCCTATTTTAGGGAAATTACGCTACCTGTAGGGAAATAGGGAAACTGTCGTTAAATCTAGGGAAATTTGAGATGTTTTAAATTAAAACTTTCTTTGCTGTAAAATAAGTAGTAAAATGGAAAATATTTAAAAATATTGATTTTAATTAAAGTTCTGTTTATTTAGTGACATTACTCTAGTGCTCTCTGTACTCTTAACAGTTAACCATTAAATTTTAGCATCAACATTTTTTCCAGCGTGTTGTATGCGTCACCGCTTTGTAATATCTCGCGTTTGGAGGATTCCCCGGTCTGGACGGTTCTAATTAACAATTAAGTTTAATATTTACCTTATTTACATTTATTTATGTTTATCTGATCATAAGCGAATCCTTGCCAATAATCTTCAGAAGTAATTAAATAATTCCCGTCTGTTTAAATCTAGGGAAAAATGTTAATTTAGGGAAATTTCGAAAAGCGTGTAGGGAATTTTTCGTAAATTTGGTTGAGAACACTGCTCTACTCAGAACTTTTGATATAACAAATTCAACCGACTCATGTCTACCTACACCAAATCATCGACCTTCGGACCTGCGCAACAGCCAAGTGTTGTCGTTTTAATATTTCACTTCACGAATGGCCCTCCGCTCGCTTCGGGGCACAATTAAACAAGACTAAACCAAATTAACCCAAGGCAATGCCCAAACTCAACAAAAACAAAAAAAAGCAACTTTGAAAAATATATGAATTAGCACGTACGCATGCGTGAAGGCTTAAAATTGTTGTAAGTAGACGCGAGTCTTTCAGCTGGTATGGATCCATGACGTAAGACATTTGACCTGAGTGAAACCAATACCCACTCAATAAAATGTTATTGGCCCAACACGGATTCGTGCACATTTTACGAAGCGTCTCCGGAAAGCGGCCTGTTTTCAACTTGTGTTCCCTATTTCCAACGAACCTGACACGATGTTGACCGAATGTATTGGTGCGAAATACGAAAGATTAGTATATTTAGGAAATTATTTTTAGTGGTTTCTGCAGATTTGTTTTGTGTTAGTTTGGATTACCTGGAAACTGAGTTGCACAGATATGTGGTTGCACAAAACACAAAAAAATCTGAGTTGAAAAACAAAACAATAATCTGCCATGTTTGGCGCTAATACAATCTGCCAACGTCGCATCGCGTTGTGTGGAATCGGGAACACAAGTTGAAAACAGACCGCTGCGCTGGCTGTCCGCTACAAGAGTCTACATACACCAATTCATTGAAATCAATTATGAACTATGCAAAGCTTAACGTGTAGTGTGTAGTATATGTAACCGGCATTGAGCATTTGTTTACTATTTTACACTGTGAACGTCTAATATTTCACTTCACGCATGACCCTCCTCTCGCTTCGCTCGCTCCGGGGCGCAACCAAACAAAACTAACCCAAATTAAAAAAAAAAGAAATAAACCATAGTCTTAAAGAAATAAAAAAGGGTCTCGCCACTGACGGGATTCGAAACCGGGCCGCCGTATCACAAGCATAGCCTCTAACCACTGCGCCACCAGACCCACTTGGACCGTAAGTACGACACGCGAAACTTTGGTTTAGTTCGGGTTAGTTTTGTCTGATTGCGCTCCGTAGCTAGCGAAGTGAGTGGAAGGCAATACGTGAAGTGAGATATTAGACACTCCCATTCTAAAATAGTAAACAAACGCTCAATGCCGATTGCATATACTACACACTACACGTGAAGCTTTGCATAGTTCATCATTGATTTCAATGAATGGTGTACGTAAATTCTTGTGAATACGTTAGACAAAAGTCTACGTGGTCTTTTATGGATTTCGTTGCGAAGCGCACATGTTTATCATATAATTTCTATGAAATGTTGACTATTATTTCACTTCACGCATGGCCTTCCGCTCGCTTCGCTCGCTCCGAGGCGCAGCTAAACAAAACTAACCAATAAGCCAAATTAAAAGAAAAGAAACAAACATAATCTTAAAAAAAACATCTCTCGCCACTGACGGGAATCGAACCCGGGCCGTCGTATCACAAGCACAGTGTTTAACCATTGCACCATCAGGCTTACTGAAGCAATTTACCGAAAGTTGATAGCCTTTTGTCAAATATGTGTCAAAAACTGAGCATACGCGATTCTTCGCAACGAAATCCATAAAAGTCCACGTAGACACTTCTGACGTTAGTGCATTTTTTGCTAGTTGCCATTGTTAGTACAATTCTACACGTGTGGGACTGCGCACGTGGAGTAGGGTGCATCTAAGGCATCCGAACGTCTAAAATGTTTGTTTGTTTTGAAGTTTTTTTTTTATCTAAGTGGTTTAGAATGGATAGCACTGAGGCGTGTCCATCTAATGTAAAAACGCGTAAACCTTTCGAGCTTCTAAAAATCTTTTATATGATGAGCTATTAACCATTTTAGTTGAGTCTAGTGATGTGGAACTGCTTTGGATGATGACAACCATATTACAAACTTTTATTTGTAACGTTATTTTTTAAAATAAATTTGATTTAAATAATATTGCAGGTATGGTTTTGCATATTTACAACTAGCGCAAACACCACCAGAAGTGTCCATTGCTACTCCAACAGCAGGTGTTCTAAATTGGTCAGATGTCCTTACGAATATGAATATTTCCCATTTTCAAAAACTAATCAGCTATTGTAGGCAGTGGCTGGTCCGAGAATAACATAAGGTTGTTCTTCTAGGGTCTGGTACTGAGCCAATAGACTACTTCTGTGCAGTATTAGATGATGATATCCGGACCTAATTATATCTGAAACTAATGATTATGTAGCAGCGGTGTTTCTTTCTGAAGGTATTTGGGAAATGTCTAGAATTGCTAAATCGAAGCCGATAACTAATTCTGAAATGTTAACATTTATTGGGTTAGTCCTTCACACTAGCACAATGAGTTAAATCGCCTTCAAGACTACTGGAGGGGATACCCATTATTTAATGTAACACGTTTTCATGACATATAAGTTGTGATCGATTCCTGATGTGATAATTAGGTGCCTACACATTGCGAGAAATGCACCTGCACAGAAAGATCGATTTTATAAAAAAAAAATTGACAACAAGATGGCTGCAATGGACTACTCTGAACAACATCTTTCAATTGACAATTTAGACTGAAACTAACCCACCCCAATTTCTCACTATAATAAATATATACTCGAACGAGAAAATCAGATTGCTGCCATGAATGAGGATATGAACGCCATCGTGGAATGGGGTGAGAAAAACTATGTCCAGTTTAATGCGGGAAAGACTCAAGCAGCTGTCTTCTCAAAAAGCTGCAGGACCTGACTTATCAATGACAGGACAAATCCTGACTCTCGCCTCATCCATAAGCGTGCTGGGCATCAACGTAGAAAACAACATGTCTTGGCGTTAGTCATATTTGAATACACCTCATCAGCTCTTACTGCTCTATAAGGCCTAGGTAAGACCATCTCTGCAATACTGTTCCCATGTGTAGAGCTCGGCGCCCAAACACTTGCTCAAGATATTAGATTCCACACAGAGGAGAGCAATCCATCTTGTGGATGACCCAGAAATGACTAAAGCCTTGAACATCGAAGAAAAGCAGCGGACTTATCTCTTTACTATCAATACTACTACGGAAAGTGTGCGGACAAGCTGGCACTTATGATTCCGCCCAGAGTTGTACCAAATAGAAACACCCGTCAGACACAAGCTGCTCATCCAGTCCAACTTCCACCGCACCGCTAGTTGAGTGGTATAAAAAAATAAACTAAAATTGGTGGTTTAGGCCATCAAGATCAGATGAACGCATACTATCCATGTGATAGGAAAACACTGAGATTGTATAAAAAATTGGGCATTCTTTTTTTTTTCAGCTAACGTTATTAAATTCTTATTTTCTTTACAAAAATACTCGGAGAAATATGATATTTTATAATAACAGAATTGCTATATTAGAAAAACTGTTAAATGCAAAAGTTGTTACAACCAAAGCTATACCGAGAAAAAAGATTCAACTGCTCACATGCTGGCATAAATATGAATAAAAAGGTGGAACCAACAGAGAACATTGTAGGGTTTGATCTCAAAAGAAAATTTCAAAAATCACATTGCACCATTGTGAAAAATGCTCTGAATAACCAGGATTTTGCTTACGAGAATGCGTTGAAAACTTCCATGGGTGAATTTATATATTTTGAAGTTTTTCGTCTTTTGTAGGTTTTTTTAGTCTTTACTTTGTGCCATGAATTATTTATTTCGTTTAAGATTATTTTTGTGTTTTTTTTTTATTTTCGTATAATCGTTATTCTGAGACACCATTTTTTTATTTTGTTTAGTTTTGGTGTCAGTTTTTTTTTCTAGCTCTTAATCAGAAAGAGGAATGTATTTGCTTGTCTTAGTTTTCATACCCGACTTTATTTTGTGCAATGAATTCATTTATTTTTGGTTTCTATATTTTAGTACTCAAATGCATGATTTATTTGATTAATATGCTATTGAGAAAAATTCTCTAAATGCTGTTCTCTTTCGAAAATGTCGGGAAAATAAAAAACAAAACATCGATGTCTAGGTTCAAAAATGAAGGTTTTTATTTATTTTGGAAGTGAGTACTTCTATGGCTGCATGAAAGTGATTTTTCACGGCCGCGTCACGACAGGCTTTGAAATTTTCATCTCGAAAGAGAGATAAAGTATATGTCTCCCCCCCCCTCTCTCTCTCTCTCTCTCTCTCTCTCTCGTTCTCTCTTATGGACTCGGTAAAGAAGTTTTCACTTCTATCACGTGTACTGTGGTACACGCGACTTTTTTTTTTTTAAGTTTTTCGTCTTTTGTAGGTTTTTAGCCTTTATTTTGTGCCATGAATTTTTAATTTCGTTTGGTTATTTTTTGTTTTTCTTAGTTTTTGTATATACGTTATTCTGTAACACGATTTTTTAAAATTTTGTTTAACTTTGTTATTCAATTTTTTCTAGCTTTTAATCAGAAAAAGGAATGTATTTGCTGGTTTTAGTTTTATTCGTTTATTTAATTCATTTTGTTT
Organism: Pissodes strobi; assembly: GCA_016904865.1. Taxonomy (NCBI): domain Eukaryota; kingdom Metazoa; phylum Arthropoda; class Insecta; order Coleoptera; family Curculionidae; genus Pissodes; species Pissodes strobi. Next base: position 291,017 of record MU182027.1, on the reverse strand, counting down.
TTTATATTCTAGTACTCAAATGAATGATTTATTTGCTTATTTTAAGTTTATCTCTAAATACTGTGCCTAAAACAAAAATAAAATCTCGTCACGAAGCCATGTTGGTTACGCAGTAAAATAAAAAAATATATTTAGTTCAGTAGCAGCAGTTCATATGACTATCGCCCTTTTAAAAAACATCTCATATTTACTAGTTAACAAATCCAATATTCTATTTTTTGTGTGTGCATTTATAGGAAACTATTTATATCTTAAAATATATTAAAAATGCTGAGAAGAAAATTTCAGTAACATCTGTGTTAAATTCTTATTTTCTTTACAAAAAATACTCTGAGGAATATGCTATTTTATAATAACAGAATTTCCATATTAGAAAAACTGTTAAATGCGCAAGCTATACCTAGAAAAAGATTCGATTGCTCACATACTGGCATAAATATTAATAAAAAGGTGAAACTAGAACGTTGTAGGGTTTGATCGCAAAACAGCATTCGACAAATCACATTGCATCACTGCGAAAAATGCCCCGAACAACCAAGATTGAGCCTCTGAAACTTCCATGCGTGAATTTATTTGATTTGTTGGGTTTTGGGTTAGTTTTTGTATATATTTTTTTATTTTGTTTAGCGTTGTTATTCAGTTTTATGTTTTTTCTTGCTTCTAATCAGAAAAAAGAATGTATTTGCTATGTTTTAGTTTTCATACTCGACTTCATTATTATTTAATTCATTTTGTTGATTTGTTTTTTATATCTTAGTATTAAGGTGAATGATTATTTGCTTATTTTTCTTTATCTCTAAATACTGCGCCTAAAACAAAAAGGTCTCGTCACGAATCCGTGTTGGTGAGTACCTAAGTGAGTACTGTAGGATAAAAGTGGTGTCGTGCCTGGCACGGATCCGTGATATACGTAAAAAAATACAGAAAATCATCAAATTGGCGTAATTAAAGCATAGAAGTGACATTTCTTTATCAAAAAAAGATAACCGTTTAAAATAAACTTTCCATTTCTGCGAGTGGGGTACCTTCGCCAGCAGGAGTGAAAGTGTTAATGTATCTTCATGACTTTGCTAATCCCGCTCATGAGAAAAAAAGAAGAGTTATTATAGGGGAATTTTAGTAAATAATTTCGCAATAATGTCATAGTGGTAATATAAAACTATGAATTAGGGATACTCATGCAAAAACTAGCAGTGATAGCCTTTATCCATTCTTTCATACAATTGCAGTTCTATTACGGTGTTGTCAATCTCTCAAAAATTTATCATTTTCTGAAATTATTTCTGAAACAAATGTGTTTCAAATTGCATTTGTTCCTGCTAAATGCATATTCCCATTTTGTTGATGTATCTTCAACGAAGAAAACTGCTGTCCCTTTTAAGTAAAACTAACAAACGATCTTGATTTTTAAACCAGTATATTTCTGTGATTAATATATCTGTCAGCTGAACGATGCTAAATTATTTTAAATAAAGATTTATATCCGTAAAATAAGTAAAAAGATCTAATAAAATAAAATATTTGTTCTCAATGTATAGAGTAACAAACACTGTCATATCAACTTTAAATATATGCTTCAAAAACAGTGGTTACAACTGATAAATGATACGGATTGTAATGATATATTTTGGAAACACTCTGTTTATCAATCAAGGTAATAAGCTTTCGTCGAAATATTTCAAAACAGGCATAACACATTTAGCTACGAAATGTGTAAGGGCAGTTTAAGTAAAATTTAAAACCGTTGAAACAAGAAATAAATAATATACAGGAAAGAAAATTTCAATGCTTTTCCAATATTTTCGACCTGCATCTTGGTTACGTTTAAGATTATTAGAATTTATTTCCTTATTATATTGTAATATAACTCCTTGTTTGGCGGTTATGAATTTTACTTATACTGCTCTCAAAATTTAAATAATAACGTCTTATCCAGATTTTATGACATGTTTCCAGTCAACAACTTAAATTCATCATGCATTTGAAGCTCAACTGTGTTTTACTTATTTGTTTTCACATCTTTTCCGTTTGGTTTGTGAAGTTTGGTAATTTTTGTGGCAGTTGTTGTAAAATTTTTGCTTTAAAGATTGGCAGCACTAAGTACCAGTCAACAGTTACAAGTGTTAAATGGCTTTGACAAAAATTCCAAGAAAACAATCCTGATCTCTTTTCCATCTATCATAGTCTACAGATCTGTAGATTATGACTATATTATGAACCAGTCATCATTATTAAATTATCTGAATTCCACTAAATAAAAGATTAAATCTAAACTTTTTACGTAACATCACCCTTTTTCTTCTAAAAGGGTGATTTACCCTTTTCGCAATTTTTTTTCCTACCTGGAGTCATGTTTTAAGCCCAAAACATTTCCAAAATAATTCTGACCTGCTCGAACGAAAGAATGGGAAGGGTTGCGAAATCATGATGAGGGTTAACCATCCCAAAAGGGTTATTGTTCGGCACAAAAGGGTTTTCGACAAATTACAATGTAAATATGATCGATGCCTTTTATAATGTTTTTATGGCATTACGGGTAATGATTTTGTGGTGTAAATATAATAATGTGTGAATTTCGGAGTATGTCACCTCTAAGCTTTTTGCCCTAAAATGTTAGGGTTATGGATGGGTTAAGTGGCGATATTAGGGCATTCTTATAGATATTTACAATTTTATTGACTGCTATATAGCGCCCGCAAAAAAGTCGGCATTAAATCGATTTTTGTATTTATTCAGGTATTTAGGTATAACAAAATTTACTTTTGGCAGCAGCTTTTGCTTACCCTTTAATTAAAAATGCCACGTGTTTTGAATTCTATATAAGTTTTATAAGAAAATATTTTGTAACTTAATTCCAAAATATAATAATTCAGTCTTTAATATACAGGATATTTTTTCTAAATTGTGTTATTCTTTAATGTTTCTGTTTGAAAATGTATTTTAGCAAATCCAATTAAAAACATTAATATTTATCCAGGTTATCTTATAAGCTATTTTATATCCAATTAATCTGTAAACATTTCTTTGGCATGAACAGATTTTTTTTTATATTGTTAAGTTATTTTGGATTTTTTAAACTTTTTTCGTTGTCATAAAAAATATTTTTAATGGCTTCTTGCTTCACTTTTTTGGGAGTTATACAGTGCCGGCAAAAAGTCGGCATCAATTTAAGTTTTATATGTTTCCAAAAAAATCTGGAGAATATGTTGAATTTTTATTCGAAAAGATTATTTAAGTCAGTGAGTATTAATTTTTGTAGTTTGCAAGTGGGAAGTTTGATTATTGGACCACATACCTCCAATTTTTTTACATTAGAATAGTTGTATAAATAGATAAATATTAAAATTAAATATTTTAAAAGTACATATATCGACATAAGAATAGACAAAAATTGGACATAAATTCCGATTTAGATTATGTATTAAATTTGATTATTAGTACTTAATAATCCAAATAAAATTATACAAGTAAAAACAAGAAAATAAAAATTTAAAGAGCGAACAAAATTATAGGACAAATATATTGAGTATTGGCGACTATATATTATTAAGAGCAAATCTTGTTCACAAAATATTGACAAGTGTTATAAAAATTACAGCAATTCAGTCACAAAACTAATGAAAGGCTGAGGAGCAAAGACTCTATAAAGAATGCAGCTTAAATAATTACACCATTAATTTTAACTTAACTTAACTAGTAAGCATATTTTCCTGCCTAAATCGTAGTTTAACTTAATATTTACTAAAAATTGAAACATTGAGACATCAGTAGAAATAATGGTATATTTAAACACAATTGTTTTACAACCTAAAAATCAAATGCGTAAATGGACTCCCCAAAATTATGAAGTCCAACAACAATAATCTAAACGAAAACATTACAACGGCAGGGGGCAACATAAAAACTAGACAACTCATGGATCTTGAAGTCACATTTTGGTATACCTACTAATGCGGAGTCAATGGTAAACAAGCTAGATGAATGGAAATTAAGTATTGCTACATACAAACCAACCTTTGTCTTCATAAAGGAGACCTGGCTAAAGGAGTGTGTATCAAAGATGGTGTCATAAATATTCAAGGATACAACACTTTTCGTAAAGACAGAGCAGATCGAACAGGAGGTGGTGTATGTATCCTGGTCAGAGCCGAAGCCAATGGGCGAAAGATCCACTCAACAATGTCAGATAAATATGAAACTCCAGCCTCCATTGACTCATATTCAGGTTAGTAACACGAAGCTGCAACTGGCCTGTATTTATAGACCGGGTTACACAAGGGTTGACCAAAACTATCAAATGATCAATATAATAAAAGATACCTTCATATCAGATACACCAACCTACATACTAGGTGATTTCAACTATCCCCAAATTGCTTGCGAAAATTTGTTCCTAGAGCGACAGAACCGATGCGCTCAGGAGTTTCTGGATGCATATAAGGAAATATATGCTGAACAAATTGTTAATTTTCATACCAGAATTCGAAATGAAGAACAGTCACTATTGGACCTTTTTCTTGTGAATGACAGAAAGTCTATGTATGACGTACAAAGTGGTCCCCCTCTGGGACGCAGTGACCATGTGATAATAAGTGCCAAAAATCAAATAAAATGTATTACTCAGTCAATTAAAAGATTACAAAGGAGATATTTCTGGTCAACAGACTATAATGCAGTAAATGCTTTTCTCAGCGAGCAAGACTTTCAACCGAACCCAGTACAGCAATATTATGAGAGATATGCAACCATAATTACATCCGCAATAAACAATTTTGTGCCAATTAAGACTGTAAAAACGAACCCTGCAAAACCATGGGTTAGTGGGCACCTTTTTGCAGAAATTGACAAAAATAGGGGACAAATATAGACATAGTAGTAAGCACGAGGACTACAGAACATACCAAAACCACAACAACAATTTGAAAGTAAAAATCGATACAGCAAGAAGAAACTATGAAAATGGAATCCTAATGTCTATAAATTCGTGAACAGAAAACTGTTTCCCAAGGTCACTAATATAACACTTAAAACGAATTGAACGGGGAAAGGATAGTGAACAAAGCGGAAGCTTTTGCGGAGAAGTTCGAGTCTGTCTATACAGGGGAGCCCTGTGATAAACATCTTCCGGTATTACCTGTGGCAACTAGGGTACACGGATCCATGGACACCATCAACTTCATACTGGAGGCAGTAAAGGAAGCACTTAGCGGTTTGAAAAATGATTCCAATCCGGGACCTGACAATATCCCCACTATATTTTTGAAAAACTGCGTTGACCACATCGCCCAACCTTTGTCAGACATATGATTTGAAAGCAAGCTATTGTTACCCCCATCTATAAAAAAGGTAACAAATGTCTGGCGGAGAACTAAGTTGAACTGGTCTTAACAGTTTCTGCTTAAATAACTATTAATTTATAGTTTATTTTCCCTTTCCATTTATTTTGCAGATATATTGATTAGAAAACTTACATTTTAAGTGGGAATTTTACATTTCTTTTGGTAACAAACTAAGAAGTACGTATACCTACTACTTATTATATTACAGATGTTTAAGTAAAATTTTGCAAATAGAAAGTTTATAAGATAAACTAAGTAAAAAGAAACCGTTTTAACCGTGTTGGGCAAAAGTAGATTTACAAAAAAATATATGTAAATTGAAAAAATAAAAATTATACAATCCAACCTAAATAATGCATTTTTACCTTGTAATTGATTGCCTTTTGCTCCACAAATGATTACACTTTTTTTGAATTTGTTATAGAGCCTCTTACTGTTTTATTGTATTTGCTAACCATTACCATTTTTAGTTTCCTTGTCTTGATAAGGATAGCAGACTTGTTTATCGAAACGTCGACGAAATTTAAGAATTTCATTAGGGTCACTAAACTAGCACTTGTGCAGTTTACATCCTGGAGCCAGAGCGAAGAGACTCTGTAACAAATTCAAAAAAAGTGTAATCATTTGTGGAGCAAAAGGCAATCAATTACAAGGTAAAAATGAATCCTCCACAACAATATAGAACATATCTACACTAAATAATGAATTCACTTAACTAAGACAAAATATTGTTTTGTCTAAATTGTACTTTAACGTAATATTTACTAAACTCTGATACACAAACAAATAAAATTATGTTTACATTTTATTTTTATTGCTTACTTATTCTTTAAATATCTTGATTAGAAATCTTACTTTTTAAGTAGAAATTTGACATTCCTTTTAATAACAAAATATGAAATATGTATACTTATTACTAAAACTAATTTAAAGTTAATACATTTTTTTTATTTAAATTTCTCCATCTGATATGGCGGACATATCGTAAACGCAAAGTTTCTTAAGAAACAGTATTTTCAATAAATCGTAAGTTTTATTTGAGGTTATTGCATACAGGGACACATCACATTGTAATTCTTTGCCCCGAAAATAATATACGGAGTGTGCCTCATTTGAATACAAAATCAGACTTTGCATAGCTTCCTCAGTACACTTAACTAATTATTTTCAAAATTGTCAAAGGCTATATTATAGAACAATTTTATAAAAAACTTATAAATGATTGGCTCTTTCAAGGAATAGATGTAACGATCACAGATCATTCCGGCCTTCATTAGCTCCGCTAATACTGGACCATTTATTTTCCGGCTTCGAGACAATTTAGAGTTTTTCATTAATCCTAACGAAACCTATAAAAACTCCTTCTTAAAGACTCAAAGATTAATAGTTGTGGAATCTTCTAAACCTCAATTTTTTTGTTCGTGCAAAGGCACAGCTCTATTTCACGGTCTCCAAAAATTGATATTTCCGAAAAAAGTTGTCATTAATCAAGCGGGACACTAACTATCGATTGAAAGCTGAACCCTTATTACAGCAACTATTCTACCATTGGCCAGTTGCCGGCAATTTTGTAGGGGAAGAAGCAACCCTATGTCCATGGGGATTGACCCTTCCGAACTCGTTTTTGTGGCTTTGACTATACTAAAGCTTTTTTGGGAGAAAAATTGACCATTAGGCATTGCGTGCGAGAGAAAGAGAAACAATATGTTTATGTAAAAGAGGCTCTGGAATTGCATAACAAAATATGGTGGCGTAAAAAGATGGGGTGCGAAGGGCACATCAAGGGTAAGTTAGAATATTTTACGTGAATAATGGACCCACACGTATTCCGTGAAAAATACCATATGTACATAATGGTCAGTCATAAAGAGCATAAAAGAGTCTAGCATCGCTGGAAATAATTGACGGTCTTTTGTTAGTGTTTCCGATCATGTATATTCCCGCGTACTTTATGCAGTTAAACCAATTGATATTAGATTTTCTTTTGTCATTTAAATAAGTACAATAATTGTACTTTATGACGAAATTAAGTAAAATAAACCAAGGCGTCTATTGGCTTGATATGGTTTAGTGTGTTTTTTTTTCATTATTTGTTAGTGTTATATTCGCATCCATTATAAAACAATAATTATTTACTCTTTCTCTTTTTATCATTAAGAGCCCGATATTTTTTTTTGTATATTCTTGAGACATATACAGGCTAGGCATGTATATTGTGAAATTGGGTAATAAGGTTCCAAGGTAAAATAAAAAACATATATCTATAACGCTGCCTTCTAGATGGGTCTCCCTGTATACCAGTGAAAAGTGCTCCATTACAATTAAAAATTTACGAATATGGCTATTTTCCCCAAAAATTGTTATAGTATATATAATGGATTCTTATGTACTTAAGAGGATATGCGTAACATTTAGAACAGTAATAAAGCGGGGAGACATTTTGACGAATGATTTTTTTTAACATTGTCATAATAACACACCGTAAATATAACATAAAAGTATCAATTATTACATAGAGAGTGTTTATTCCAACTTCAAGAGTTATTGTAAATTTCGTCAAAAAATTACTAATACATGACAAACTAGTTTTTGAAAAACTTCTTTTGCCATGTACATAGAGATATTTTATTTTATTTTATTTAACTTTATTTTAATTTTATTTTATTATGGTCGATAAAATAAAAGCCTAGAAAAAAAATTAATTATCTAGAAAGCATACAGCGTGTTTCATTTCAAACTTTTTGGAGTTATTTCAGTTTTCGAAACTTTTGGAAGACCCTATATAGCTATAATATTATAGTTTATAAAGGTACCCAATCTATTCTTGATTTTATATAACCTAAGGAATTGTAAATCTGAGTATCCTGCATCAGGGTTATATAGGTAACATTCGCCGCAGTCAAAAAGCTGATAAGAAAATAATAGTAACAAAAAATAAGTAATGTAAAGCAATAAATGAAAACTTAACACTATGACTAAAATAATAAAAACGTATTTAATTATTTCCAGCTAGTAATGGCGACCACAATCATAAAGGATTTTAAACTGAAGGGATTCCTGGGAGTCAAAAGAGAGAGGGTATCAAAAAATAAATACCGCACAACTTAAAAATCATAATAAAAAGAAAGAGATAAGCTATAGGGTGGAAGTAATATATTGAATGCTTTGGACGATGACAGACCTCACTTATCACCACAAGATCACAAAATAAATTAAAGAGGTTTAGAAATAACAAGAGACGAAGTTGTTCATGCAATAACGGCACATAAAGAGAGAAAAGCCATTGGCCCTGACGGAAATACTTAAATTTATCGTACAGAATGGGAGCAAAAGTTTGAACCTAATATAATCATTATTTAACAGAATTTATTGCATAAGCAACATACCCTTAAACTGGTTAAAGACAACATAGTTAGCACGTAAATGAAAATAAATTGTGGACTGTATCGTTAGGAAAAATATTCTACGCGCTCACATTTATTACAAGAAAGAAAATAAATCCATAGGTAATTGTTTCCGACACACACAATTGCAATTGAAGAAGAGTACAAGGCACTTACCATGAAAAACGAATCGGCGACCAGACTCCGTGACCGTTACTGCCGTACTCTCGAATTTGCCGTATTGGCGATTGCGCACGGTTTTTTGTGCCCTGATTTTATTTACAATCTGTGTGCATTCAAATTTAACACGAAAATATATGTCTAATTTTAAGAATTATAAAGAAGATCAATTATGCGCTAACATAAGCCGGCCGCCAAAACACACTGTGTTTTAACAACGTAAAGAAAAAAAATTAAATATACCCAGCAGTTTTCAATCAATTCACTGAAAACTTGTTAAATCCCAAAAGAAACAAAAAACAATATAGAAAAAAACCCATCCTAATCTAAAATTAAATAAGCATAGGTTAAGAATTTGGAAGTGGACACAGTTTTATAACTGGTCTACGAAATTGCCCGGTGGCTGTTTTCACTGTTACCACTCGCGTGTGCTTGTCTTCGCCGCTATGAAGCTCGATAACTCGCCCAAGTGGCCATTTTAGAGGATATTTATTATCGGTTTTAATAAGAACTAAATCATTCAGTTTGATTTTTTCCACTGGGTTAGACCATTTTAAACGTTGTTGCAAGGTATTTAAATATTCTAGAGAATAACGTTTCCAGAAATCAGCGTGTAATTTTTGGATCAGTTGTCAGCGAGAGAGGCGATTTATGTTTAGATGAGATAAATCAGGCTCGGGAATTACAGAATTTAATGGTTCCAAAGTTAAAAAATGGCCCGGAGTTAGCGGGATCAAATCGTTAGGATCAGAACTTTGTGCACACAAAGGACGAGAATTAAGTAAAGATTCAATTTGACATAGCAAGGTGGTTAATTCTTCAAAGGTTAAACGTTGGTCGCCTACAACGCGCAGTAGGTGTGACTTCACCATTTTGACGCCTGCTTTTGCAAGTCCATTAAAATGGGGTCCTGAAGGAGGACTAAAATGCCATCGAAGGTACAACGTTTCGAATGCTTGTTTGGCATACTCAAGGAATTGGTTGTTGGCACCAACCAGATTGGTTCCATTATCGCTGTAACAGGCAATTACCGTCCCTCGTCTTGCGATAAAACGCCGAAAAGCCGCGACAAAACTGTCCGTAGAAAGTTCTTGCGTGAGCTCCAAATGTATAGCCTTCGTAGATGTACACACAAAAACGCACACATATGACTTAAAAATCTTGGCACCTCGAGTGCGATACATAGTCACAAAAAATGGACCACAAAAGTCTATAGCAACGTGTGAAAAGGGCTTTAGTTGTGAAATCCTATGTAAGGGTAAGTCTCCCATTGCAGGGGGAGCATAAAATTTAGGACGAACCTTTAAACAACGCAAGCAGTTAGAAAGAGTTTTTTGAATAGCTTTTCGCGCAGATATAATCCAATATTGTTGTAATATTAAATTATGTAAGGTTTTTAATCCTGGATGCAAGTATTTTTTATGTGTATATTCGATTATCAAGGTGGTCAAACGGTGAGAGCTCGGTAGCAATAAGGGATGCTTAATCGAAAATGAAATATTCGCTCTTCTTAGACGGCCGCCTGCCCTTAGAAAACCTTCCGAATCAAGAAAAACGGCCAGTTTTCGGAAAGGTTTAGGCAGTAGGTGATTCTTCTTTATTTTAGAAATAATATCAGAAAATATGGAATATTGGACATGCTTTATAAGACACATCAAAGACTTCTGTAGCTCATCATGGGTGGGATTTCCAAACAGTTTGTTAGAAGACGGTTTGAAATTAATTGAAACACGAAAGCAAAATGACAAAATGCTTTGAATTTTTGTAAGTGATGAGTATTTATCAACTATTTGATCCAAAATGTGGGATTCCACATTCAAGTTTAAGACAATTCGTTTTTCCTCTTTTGTAACTTCTGCATCGTCATCAATTGGTCTAGGAAAAGGACTATTAGGCCACTCGCTTCTTGGCAAAGACAAAAATGAGGGTCCGTTCCACCACATTTCATGAGCTAGTAATTCGGAAGGAGACATTCCCCGTGAAGCACAGTCTGCTGCATTGACAGCGGAAGGAACATAACGCCATGAGGCAGGTGGGATGATCTCTTGAATGTGGCTCACCCTGTTAGCCACAAAAGTTTTCCACCGGCTCGGTGAAGAATTTAACCAGGAAAGGACGACCTGTGAGTCTGACCAAGCGAATACGTCATCAAAGACAATTTGATCGAAATAGGTGTCTCTTACAAATGCAATCAAATCTGACAGCAGTTTGGCAGCTGTCAGTTCGAGTTTGGGTAAAGTCAAGGATTTCAATGGGGAGACCCTTCCTTTTGCACAAATAAGAAAAACAGACGTATCGTCCTTTGTTTCGATACGAAAATATACTACGGCACCATAGCCAATATTCGAGGCATCACAGAAACCATGAATTTCACACCTTTGATAATTATTTTGCATGGCACGACGTGGAATTGAGAGCTTTGAAAGCGCTGGAAGTTCAGCCTTGAGCCGAGTCCAAGAAGCGATAATATTTTGGTCAGGGGGTTCATCCCAATCCGTGTTAGAAGTCCATAAGCATTGCATAATATATTTTGCTGAAAGAAGAACAGGGCATAAAAATCCCAAAGGATCGAAAATTCTCCCTATGTCCGATAGAATAGTACGTTTTGTACAGGATTTATCACTCGTTCGGCACTGATAGGAAAACGAATCAGAATAAGGATGCCACTGAAGTCCTAAGACTTTAAGAAAGTGAGGCTCGTCTTTATCGAAGGATAAAGGCATTTGTCGATCGGAATTTGGGACAACAGCTAGCAATTCTGGCGAATTGCTCGCCCATTTTCGGAGCTCAAAGCCTCCAAGTTTTAATAGTTCAATTAGTTCCTTTTATAACGCCAGGGCAGAAGGAACTGAAGGGCACGTGCCGAGAATGTCGTCTATGTAGACTTGAGTCCTTAGTATCTTGCTTGCATGGGGAAACCGAGATTGCTCTAAATTGGCAAGTTCATTTATCGTACGCATAGCTAGATATGGACTACAGCTTAAGCCAAATGTGACTGTATTTAAAATCAATTCGGACAAAGGTTCTTGAGGCGAAAATCTCCACAGAATTTTTTGGTAATGTCGATGTGCAGGTTTGATAAGAACTTGACGAAACATCTGCTTGATGTCTGCTATGAAAACTATAGGGTGTAATCGAAAAATAAGAAGAAGGGAGCATATATCTTTTTGTAGTTTTGGCCCAGAAAGTAAAGTATCATTCAACCTTAGACCTTTAGGACCTTTTGCAGAACCATCAAACACTGCCCGTAGTTTTGTGCTTATACTTTCCGGTTTCAACACACAATGGTGGGGTAAGTAAAAAGAAAGTGATGACCTTGGGCTATTTGAAGAAACTAGAGTCATATGACCACTTTTAATGTAATCTTTTAGGAATTCAGAGTATTCCGAATATAATCTAGGATTTTTCAATAGCCTAGACTCAAGCATTGAAAATCTGCGAAAGGCTTGTGGGTAAGTATCGCCCAATTCCGGTTCGGAATTCTTAAAGGGAAGAGAAACGACAAATCTTCCGGAAGGATCTCTAGTGACTGTTTGTTGAAAAATGTTTTCACATTTAATGTCTTCTGGAGAAAAAAATGTTTTTGATGGGATTTGTTCGATTTCCCAGAACTTTGGAATACTTATCTCAAGTGGAACCTCTGACGTTGTAAAAAAGGTCTTGATTTGCAAAGCAGTGTTGGTGGAATTATTTATTCTACCTAGCAAAACCCAGCCGAAAACTGTCTCGATGGCTGTAGGTTGGCCTACAGCACCTACAATTCGGCCATTTCGAAGAATTTGTGTAAATATCTCTGCTCCGAGAAGTAAATCCACAGGGCTTGACAAGAAACATTTCTCATCGGCGAGTTTTAATCCGCTCAAGTGTTCCCAGTCTTTATTTTGTAAATTAAACGAAGGCATATCTGAGCAGAGTTTTGGAACAACAATTGCATCAAAGGAAAAAGTAGGTTCTGAGAGATTTTTTGGTTTTATTGTACAATGAGTAACCCCTTTAGATGAAAAGGGGGACATCTGGTTTAGCCCTAAAATGGCAGTAGAAAATTGACGTCGAATTAAGTTTAAACGGCGTACACATTTTTCGCTTATGAAATTGGACTGGCTACCAGAATCAATTAAAATACGGATAGTTTGATAGGCTCCTCTTCCATCGCAAATCTCAACGACAGCAGTGGCTAAGAGGACGGTGCTCTGAGAAGCGAAAGTATTTCCAGCAAGAGTAGACGGCGTATGTTTTACAGTAGAAGAGATTCCTTGGTTATCCTGAGTGACATTATTCGAAGAATCATTGACTGCACTCGAATTTTGATCTGCATTTTTAGAAATATGTAAAACAGAATGGTGTCGATAGCGACAAGTGTGGCAGCGATAAGAAGAATTGCAATTTTGTACATTATGAGAATGGTGCAAGCAATTGAGGCATAAACCATGTTGTTTGGCATAAGCCGTCCTATCACTTGGCGATTTTTCAAGAAATTTAGGACATTTGGAAAGCACATGGCGTTCTTTACACAAATAGCAACTTATATTCGAGCCCTGTATGTCTGCAGGAACCTTATTACAAAGCGAAAATGGTGAACCAGTTTTATTGTAACCCTTTGAAAAATTAAAATTTTTTAAATTTGGAGGGATATTTTTATTTGATTTAGTGTTTGTTAAATGTTGTACAGACTCGAGAGCCTTGCATTTATTTTCTAAAAATTGATACAAATTATTATAACTTGGGATTGCCCCTGTGCTATGTTGAATCTCGAAATTAGTACGTGAGGTAATGTCTAATTTTTCTAAAAGCATATGAAAGAGTACAAAATCCCACTGATCTGTGTTAAATTTAAGGGCCTTTAAGGCTGCTAAAGAATCTGAAAATGTATTTAAAAGTGCTCTGAAATCTTTGGCACTATCATTTTTTAATGTAACTGCCATAATAGCATTTAAAGCATTTGATGCCAAAAGACGCTTATTTTGGTAACGATTAACCAATTTATCGTGAGCAATGTTGTAATTATCGTTAGTAATTGAAATACCACTAAGCAACTTTAAAGGTTCTTCCTCGAGATACGACAAGAGGTACTGTAATTTCTCGACATTTGACAAATTCACATTCTCATGTATAAGTTTCTTATATAAATCGAAAAAGGTAGGCCAAAGTTTTTGGTCTCCTTTAAAGGTAGGTATAGTGATCATAGGAAGTTTTACACTTGCTTCAACTTTAACCTGACTTTTCTGGCCACTGACAGAAGAAATAGGCTTAGAAATCTGATTAAAAATTAATTTGCAATCGTAATAATACTGATCAGCGTCTTTTCTGACCTTATCTTGTGCAAGAAAGTCTGTATCTTCAGTTGTAAGCATGATAATTTCATTATGAAGCTCTTGAAACCTCTCGTAAGCTTCTTTTAAGTCACTATATCTAACCTCAAATTGTTCGAGAGCAGTAACATATTTTTGAGCCTTAATAGCAAGTCGGTAAACCTCCACAATTCGACCCGCATAAATGCCTCTTTTAGCTTCCAATCTTTTCATTTCAGACATTTCTTTGAAATAATAGGTAATAAATTAATGGTAAATACAGGTTATTTTACTGTAGGAAGTATTTTAGTAAATAGAAAACTTGTTTAAACCGTTTGAAGAAAGTTGCAACGTAACGCTTAAATAGTCGAAAACGCAGCGTAAAGACCCGGACTAATGTGGTAGCAGCAAATATCGCTCTGTATTTGGAAATCTAAAAATAGCGCGGTCCACGGCGGAGACGAAACCACTGAACGAAATGTGATTGACTCCTAAATGTTGATAAATGAAATATATTTTATTTATTGTATCTGGTAAAAAACGAGACGGCGCACGATCGCCAGGAAGCGTACAAAACCAGTTGAAAAGGCAATCTGTAGATTGATTGGAATTTTGATATTTGAAATATTTTAAAATAATTTAGCTAATCTCGATCCGGTGAGAAGCGACCAAAAATGTTAGCACGTAAATGAAAATAAATAATTGTGGACTGTATCGTTAGGAAAAATATTCTACGCGCTCACATTTATGACAAGAAAGAAAATAAATCCAGAGGTAATTGTTTCCGACACACACAATTGCAATGGAAGAAGAGTACAAGGCACTTACCACGCTTATTTTGACATTCCCAATGAATTTGTTCTCGGGGATCCCCTTGTTTCTCAAACTTCTCTATCCACCAACTTCCGCAGATACCATCAAAGGTCCTTATCGCGATTTTGAAACACTGGCCTTAATTTTGCTGCTAAATCTTGTATGAAAAACGAATCGGCGACCAGACTCCGTGACCGTTACTGCCGTACTCTCGAATTTGCCGTATTGGCGATTGCGCACGGTTTTTTGTGCCCTGATTTTATTTACAATCTGTGTGCATTCAAATTTAACACGAAAATATATGTCTAATTTTAAGAATTATAAAGAAGATCAATTATGCGCTAACAAACATTATCCAAAAAAATCAAACTCCTCACAATGCGATGACTATCAAATAATAGGTCTTATGCCCCACGTACTAAAATTTATCTGCAGAGAATGCGAATACCAAATGGACAACACTCAAGTTGGATTTCGAAATGGATTGGGCACACGTGTAGCTCTATTCTCTCTAAATGTACTGACACAAATGTGTAGACATGTACGTAAACGTGTATTCATATTTCACCGACTATCGAAAAACGTGCGATTACGTTAAACATCAAAAGATGATCGAAATTTTAAGATCAACCCGAGTCGACAAGCAGGATCTGCGCATAATCTCTAAACAAAGAACATCAGAAGATATATTGATCAAAAAGGGAGTTCGAGAGGATTGTATCCTATCCCCACTATTGTCAAATCTAGTTGTTGAAGTTGAAGACCCAACTAAGATCAACGACGAATGATGAACAACGGAACTGTAATAAATAACATCAGATACACTGATGATACCGTTATAATAGCAAATGATGAACACGTGCTACAAAACGTACAAGATCGTGTAGTTGACTATAGTGAAATATTCGGTTTATATCTTAATGTCTCCAGTTCCAATGTACTGATCATTTGAAGGACAAACAACTTACATCAAAAAATATCTAGGATCTAACACCAACAGCTAATGTGACCCGAAAAAGCAAATAAATACTATCAAGGATTGAACAGGCGATAAAAAAACCTTCATGTGTAAGAAATTTTTTTTTACATGATCAGGGTGTTACCTCTTCATCACAAGCTGCAAACTCAAGTATCTCTTCGAAATGCCATCAGACGAAACAACCCCTTCTATGCGTTTGATAGACCCTTCTCAGTAGCAATTGTAGGCAGAGAACAATGGGAAGGGGGGCCTCCTATAAAAGCAGACCAAGCATGGTATACCGACGGCTCTAAGACCAATAAAGGGGTGGGAGCCGGATTCCACGGACCAACGTCAAATGTCTCCATCAACATGGACAATCAAGCCACAGTGTTCCAAGCAGAGGTCGCGGCAATTCAACACTGCGCCATGGAGATAGAGAAATTGAACATTAGAGAAAGGAGGGTAGTCATATAACCCGACAGTCAGGCCGCCTTAAAAGCAGGTAGTGCACACAAGGTCAGATCTAGACTAGTTAAAGACTGCATAAGTGCCCTTGAAGAGGTCGGTCGTAACAATAAGCTCACGATTGTTGGACATGAAGACGATCAAGGCAACGAAGAAGCCGACAAACTTGCAAAGCGGGGCGCAAGTGAGGTTACGTTGGGATCGGAGCCAGCGATCTAAACTAGTGGTTACAAACACCGGCACAACTACAGGCCAAACAGTTCATAAACACGGCTCCCCAAAATTCACGGCAGATCTATTAAAGAGGAGTCGCAAGACGATAAGAATATTAGTGGGTCAGCTGACGGGGCACTGTAGAATGAACAGACACATGGAAAAGATCGGCCTGGTAGATAATAGCCGTTGCAGGTTCTGTCAAGAGGAGGAGGAGGAAACTCCAAAAGACGTGTGGAGACTAGGAGAGACCAAACCCGGACCTGCAAGGTATATGGCGGAGCCGACACTCCATTTGTGGAGTCAGATTAGGAAGACCAGACTGGATGAGGCCTCTAAGCATGGTTCGGAGTGCTACAATAAACCTGCATAGATTGCAGTGGCAGAGGCGGGTGCCAGCGCCAACTACCTTCAATTCTATTCTATTCTACGTCTTCACCGTCCTGCTTTACGGATGTGAAAGTTGGAGACAAACAGAAACAAGAATATAAGCCTTCGTAATGTACATATACAGGTGAAGGCTGCAAATTACACAGGATTACCAATGACGAAGTACTACAACACACACATAAACAAAAATAATGACTGGACACCATCAAATAAAGGTATAGTATATAAAGTATCTAGTGATGAGCCAGACTGGTCTGGGTCTTGGTCTGCAAGACCAAGATCAAGACAGAGTAGTGCAATATTTATGTAATACCAAGACCTAGTATTGCAAGACTTACGCAAGACCAAGACCGAGCAGGTAAGAGTCTTGCGATCTTGCTTTTTTTTCGCAATTTTTATTTGTTTACATATGGCTCTTAATTCTGGGATCAAAATTGTTGGGTCAACTTCCCATAAACGTTTGTCAACAATAATGTTGTTTGTGAGATATATGCAGAGAAAGTTAGACCACATTCCCTATTAGCCACGCGGCGCCGCATTGTATGCAAATTAATAAGAATATATTCAAGTAGAGCAGTCAAATTTTTAAAGAAAATTTTACTCATAATTACAGAAATTTAATTTGGATTTTAAACAAATTACACAAATGTCAACACATTTTTCCAAAAGATAGTGATCGATTTTTGGATGTGATTTTGGCCAGTCTGCCATTTGGAAGCTATAACTATAACGCATATTCTAACAGATAAAATACGTTAAATTGAAAACGTTATAAGATATTTAATTGATAGTTCAATTCTGCTTCGATAATGAATTAATCTCAATGAATTTATAATTTATAATAATGAATTTCATAATGAATTTTGTGAAGCTGTGTAATTTGGTTGTTATTGAAGTGAAACTTCTTTAGCGAGGGTAATGTCAGAAAAAAATGAAACGCTTATCAAAGTGAAACACCCCTTTAATTAAGCATGTTCGAGTATAGCTAGAGGGTTGAAATAATAATTTTCAGGACATGTTGCCGGGGTAAAATGAGGATCCTGGACAAAAACTGAACCCCGTACCCCCCTCCCCCTCCCACCCTCAACGTTCGGCCAGGAGAGAAGGGAGAAGAAAAAAACTAAAATAATTAATTTCGGGAGAACGGGAAGACCTACGACATGCGATGACCCCGCTCACGGGGTCATCAGTGTGGGGGGAATTATACCCCACCCCCCACCTACCCGGGTACCCAAAATTTTCAAAAAAAAATGGGAAACATTGAAAAAAACGTAATTTTTTTTTCGAAAAGTTAATAAAAGTATTATAAAACGAAATAAGAAAAAAAATAATAAAAAAGAGCAGGAAACGCGGTTTTCAAGACAATACAGTCATTTAACCTGGCCTGCGTCATGGTTGTTCTTAAAAATGATTTAGTCTGCGTAGATTTGAAAAACTTCTTTCAGAAGTACATAATCTTTTAAATGTACATTTTGATCAAAATATACAGATATTTCTGATAATGACTGAAAGTTTTATCCCCTGGTACTATCAAATTAGAAAAATTGAGCGAGTCTGCTTGTACTCGAGACACTGAGTGTAAACATATCCTATATCGACATCATCGACACGAAAATCTAATGCCAACTTAGGCCGCGTGAAGCCTGAATATAGGCAACCACTTATTTGGAATTGGTTGCCTAGATTCTGCAGTTAGGATAATAGTATATTATTTTATATGGAGGAAAAGTAATACTTTTCATGGCGCGCTCGTGTTTAACAGCCGAACGGAGTGAGGCTGGTAATAGAGAGCAAGCCATGAAAAGTAACTTTTCCTCCAAATAAAATATGCTGTTTTTTCTTCAAATGTCGACAAATTAATGCAAAACGTCTCTTTTTAATAGTAATAATAATTATTATTAAAGATAAGTGGGTTCGCAAGGCGGCTTAGACCGGTGCGGTGTCGGTGAATAGGCTCAGTTTGTTGATATAGTAATGTCACATAAAGCTGTCAGTGGACAATGTCAACAATAATTATTTTTTTAAAATTGCGTTTTCGATTGCATTTTAGTTCCGTATTGATAAGCAGTTATTGAGTAAGTTCGATCAAATAATAACCAATTTGTTCCTAAATTAGTGATTTTTAGAAATGCAGTCACAAATTGAGTGATAAATACAAATTTTAGTTTAATAGCTCTTGAGTTGTTGACGCTTATTTTGATGATTGTTTGTATTGTATCTATGTTGATATGACAACACTTTTACCTCCGCCGGCGGAAAAGTGAAAAGTAAAGCTCCGGCGGAGGAAAAACGAAACTTCACTGCCGCCTACACAGTCGAGTAATGATGGATTTACTGACGTTTGAAGAAAAACACGTTTTACACTAACGGTTACAGACAACCTGCAAAATACTTGTAACGTTTGCATTAGAATGTCTAATATTACGCTTCACGCATAGCCCTCCGCTCGCTTCGCTCGCTACAGGGCGCAACGAACAAAAACACCAAAACTTATCCAAGGCATGCCCAAAATCAAGAAAAAAACTTTTTACAATTATAACCTAAAGAAAATTAAAAAAAACACCATCGGGAATCGAACCCGGGCCGCCGAATCAGAGGTCTAGCATCTTAACTACTGAACCACCAGAAAACTTGTAAGCAATTCAATGCATCGTAAAGACATAGGTAAAGTAGGAACGCAATCTAACGAAAACACCCGATGCCTTCCGACAAGTCGGGAATGTATTTTGCAAGCTGTCTTTATTCGCTAGTCGTTTTAAAAGGAAGCGCTGAAGTAGACTGCGCATGGATATGATGTCACATCCGGGTTTCACACTTCCGTCCATTTTCCCGAGTATTACCCTCATACCGCGATTGCGTTCGTTACGCGGCGTAAGATGTTTGCACATCAAAAACATTTTCTTATGTCATTCTTGCCGTCTTTTTCCTCGTTCTTGTCGTTTTCCAATAAATCCCCTTCTATATATCTGGCTCTTTTTATTCAATTCCAGTTAAAACGGTTGTAAATGTTTTGAATACAAGTATCTATAATGAATTCGTGATATAACCATGTGTACATTTCTTCAGGTGAATTAGGGAAATGTTGATTTTTTGACCCACCCAGTTTACGAGGAAGCTTTATTCTTCTTGGCAAAACTGGTCCTTCAATATTGAAATTATCCTTCTGAGTGTCCCCATATATTTTCAAAATTAGTTCCTTGAGTCTGAAGTGTCTTAGCAAGGCAATAATTTTTTTATTGCATCTGAAATGTACACGTTAGCTTTCTGAATACTAGTGTTTAAAACCTCCATATCTTCAAAATTGTTTATTAATATTAAATTAGGATAAAATTATAATAATTCAAAAACTGAGCAATTCGTATGGGTGCTCCGTGCCGCATCCATATTTAGTATAGGTGCTTGCGAAACCCATGGTTTCGGCGTCTATGAGTGGGACAATGGTGCTAATTTTACCGCCTATCATAGTCAAATGAAGATCATGCTTAATAAAAATGTCTCCATCGCAATATGTTGGAATTAAATTTTCAATTACAGTTGCATTTCTTTTAATTGATGAGTAACAGTATCAGCTGATTCCTTAGTAAACTGAAATTTTATTGGTCTACAATATCGCGTTGATGAGGGTGCTGGATTTTTCCATATAGTTGTATTATCATTTTTTAAACGAACAGGTACACAGCTTGTCATAAATGTTGAGTATTCGTCCTGTGCTAAAGTATCATAGTCTTCAAATTTTTGTTTATATAATTATGCTCTGACTAGATGCGCCATCAAATCCACATTTAGTAGTTAAAATTAATTCTGAATTGGATTCTACATTTAAGTTGCAAGTTTTAAGAATCTTTGAGTCAATCCAAAATTAACTGCAGCTTTATCTTTGCTATTTTTTCTGTAATAACAACATCCTCCTGTGGAGGATAAGAATTTTCTTTGTCTTTTTTAAGTTTATAGTATGAGGGTAATGCACTATTTTCTATATGTTCCTTTATAAACCCCCTTAAACTTTTGTATTGGTACGTTGACAATTTTAGAGAAGTCACTAAAGCAAGTGATTTTGCCGGATCAATATAATTCGGTATTTTTAAAGGTTTAAATAAGAAATCACTAACTCTATTAACATCATCATTATTTTCTACAAGATGATCAATAATTATTTTAGAGAGCTCTTTTCGACCTTCCACTTCTGAGCAGTGGCGTAACTAGAAATTTCGCACCCCACCCCCCTCCCCCATTTTTTTTGGCGGCGCACTTGTATTCCAGAGCTTTTCCTTTTTAGGGCCCCTCTAGGTGCATTGCGGGGGCTGGCGGGGGTGTAGTTACGCCACTGCTTGTGAGCAATTTTGCAGCAAATGTCAACTCGTCAAAGGTATTCTCATGAGTTAGGCTAAGAGTTCGCCTTTTTTTCTGTTTCGTATTCTAATCATCAAATGGATTTAATTGCTTTGGTTTGGGATTGCTCTCATTGGATAAAGCTTGTTGCAAAAAAAACTAATTTTCAACAGATTTTGGCCAAGAAAATGATAAATCCAATCACAGTGATTCTATTTTTTAAATAGTAAATATTTCGAGATGAATTTTGAGATTTTTTATTCAAATGAAAGCAAAACAGTCTTAACCATTCCGATAAAACTGACGTTCCCTCGGGAAACAACGTACTAAATTGGACCTTGACCGCTTCCACTAAACTAACATGGTTGTTAAAATTTATGTTTTAATTTCGTAAGATTAAAAAAAGATCGCGAATTGTTTGTAATTTTTTCATTTTGACTACACAAAGGTAAGAAAGTATGAAAACTGAATAAATATATTAAAATATTTCAAAGAATCCTTATCTTGTTTTAAGTGCAACTTAATAATCAAAAAACTAAAATGTGTATAAAAAGAGAATTTTTAAAATAAAAATATTTTACATTTATTGTGAACACAACAAAAAAAAACATTAAATTCAGTAAACAATTTCAAAGATAGTATAAATGGCCCCAAAAAGATTTAAATATTACTTATGCAATAAATGATATTTACCCATAATGCACTTGAAATACCACTGCAGCATGTAAAATAAAAGCAATTTTTTCGAAAAATAGTTTTCTTTCATCTATCAAACACGATATATATTTTTTTTTCGCCCAGCCTTTTTTCCAACAAAGTTAATGTTTACGCTGACTTATAAAAAAATGTCCAAATATGTCCAGGTTGATAAATATCGTGTTTGATAGAGCCAGCCTTATAGAAGAAAGAAAACTATTTTTTGAAAAAATTGCTTTTATTTTACATGCTGCAGTGGTATTTTAAGTGCATTATGGGTATATATATATATATATATATATACAGTGTGTCCCAGGATAGGTGGCCGAATAGGACAAATGGACCAAAAAGTTTTGACTTTAAAATCAGTATTTTGGGATTATGGTCTGCATGGTCTGAAACGACAATTCACCAAATTTTACTCAAATCGGTGTTATACAGGGTCAGTTATAACGAAATTGGGAAAAATCGCCACTAATGAAGTACCTTTAATTTTGAAGTTAGAGCAAAATGTTATTAAGATAAATTGTTCAGAATTAAAATTTATGTCATTATCTGGAGTTATTCCTCGTTAATTTAAACTATGGTATCTGAAAAAATTATCGTATAACTTTTTGCCATTAAAGCATACAATACACCTTAAAGCACACACCAAGCACACCTGTACCAAAATAGCTTTACACGTGCTTTTTAAGAGCTATTTTGACGTTCACAAAGCCAAACTTGTGTACAAAAGCATTAACTAATAATAAGAGAAAATTCAATTCCATATCTGATGAATATTTTTAATTTAAAATACCCCGTAAGATTGTTGCCGATAACAACTACCAAAAGAATAATTTAAACATTTTTAACTTAAGATTATGACATACCCTTTCATTCTGAACAATGTATCTTAACAACATTTGCTCTATCTTCCAAATTAAAGCTGCTTCATTAGTGGCGATTTTTTCCAATTTCGTTATAACTGACCCTGTATAACACCGATTTGAGTAAAATTTTGTGAGTTGTCGTTTTAGACCAAGCAGACCATAATCCCAAAATACTGATCTTAAATTCAAAAATTTTTGGTTCATTTGTCCTATTCGGCCACCTATCCTGGGACACGCTG
>MU182027.1:243026-262849 GCA_016904865.1 Pissodes strobi | reverse complement strand
AAAAAAAAAAACAAAAATAAAGTAGTTTAAAAAAGGATACCTCGTTGCAATTGGTAAGTACCTAAAGAGTAATAAGAACAAACTTTGGATGGTCAGCAGCTAAGACAGGTAAGTTTTCGAATATCCAAAAATGTATGTGGTTTTGCCCAAACTACCTCGTGGCACTGCAAAATTTCCTTATATGTTGGTAGTATTTAAGGTATTTTCTTTTCAAATTCCTGAAGCTGAGAATCATCTAACTGAACTTCAGAAAGAATGATACCTTTACAGCTTGCTTCCAAATGTAACAAGAAAGATTGTAGGTTAGGTATGTCTGGCCCTCGAGCAACAATAGCATCAGCTAGCATCAGATGTGCATTTTAATACTCCACCGATTTCATCAGGAGCTCCCTTGCCGTGACCTTTCTCGCTATAATGCCACCGTAACTCTTCTACATCTAACTCCTGCGTATAAAGTCTCGCATCAAGCGAAACATCTTTCTGCTCCGATACTGCGTTGAGGGCCCGCCGTTCAAAAAATGAATGACTTTTAAATTGTCTACAAAGGTTTGGAGTTTTCTAAACATCGGAAGGAGTTGGACACAAATTGCCACAGGATTATGCCGCGAACTGTGACACTGTACAGAAACACTTCTTATGCATAGCATTGTTATTAGAACTTCTATACACAACTGTGTGCAAGCTCACCTACATTTTTGAACCTCCAAAGTAGGCCGACTGGACTTCCTCCGCATACTTGCACCCGTAATTTTCGGAGAAATCCATATGAATCATTGCTTCGTTATTATTAAGATTTTCCTTAACTTTCAGAATTTCTCTTATATGATGTTCTAAATTTTTTATATGTAAAAGAAATGGCTTCTTTGAGCTAATGAACGCTTTATAAACCTCAGCCTTAGTGGACATAAGCTTCTCCTGAACAGTTCTTGTACACAGCTTCTCCTTTCCTTTCACTATTATTGTAACTCGCTTTGTAACCCATTTCCCATACACCACGGTGTCCGCTCCATCAAAATCAACTGTGACTATGGTTTTGTCATTACAATTTCCGCATTTTCTTTCTAAACATGCTTCTTTTAATACTTCTTCACAACAAATAGTTTTACATATTTCTTCTGGTGAATTCTCCTTTATTATATTTGCGATATTTAATCTTCTAACGAGCAACCACATATTCGTGTGAATCAAACAAAGGCAGGTATTTCGTTCTCCTATTTTGGGCTGTACAATGTAACTACTCAGAAAATCATTTTCTTTCATAAATCTTCTGTGTAAATTCTTGAGTGTGTCATTTAGTATTCGTTTCTGTTTCTTAACATGTTTTTGTAACATAATCGTTTTTGCCAGAGCAGAGCCTACTGCAGTCATATTTTTCTAGGAAATGGATTATTTGTTGCCTGATGAATTCCTGTTTTATTAATTTGGATCTAGATTTATTTTTTCTGAAGTGAAGACAGATCCGGTGTTCTTTAAATAACTTTTTTGTTCGTATTTTTTGATAACATTTCCGGAAATGCTTTTCCAAAATGTTCTTTTTTGTGCAGGTTTTGATAGAAGATGATAATTTTCTGTTAACTGTTTCTGTATAACTTCGAAAAATAATACTTTTTCGTTAACAGACGGAGAACGGTTGGTCCCTCAATTGGTGCTTCTACTTTTTTTTCCGGGCGATTCTACATTTTTACACACCCTATTTTTATACTCTTTTTTAGTTGCATTCTGTATTTTTCTTTCTTTCTTTTCTCTTTTTTTCAGTTTAGCTTTTAACACGCTTATTTCTCTATTGACAGCCTCTCTCTCTCTGTTTTCTTCTTCATAAGTTGCCTTGTATTTTTCTTCTATCGTCTCTTGCTTGAAGTCTTTCGTCATATGGCTATCAGTTCTTCAAGGGTTGGTGTTGGAGGTGGTGAGTTTTCTGGCAATCTAACTTCGAGCTGACTTGCATTTTTCTTTTTAATATAATGAAGTTTACTTCTATTTCGCCAATTTTTTCTTTGATTTCGTTTTTTTCTGTCTGTCATTTGTTCAATTGTTTTAATTTTCCCTGCTTCTTTTCTCTGGTAATATCGCTCTCGTTCTTTACGCTTGTCTTCCTCATAGGTCACTGGATGTTGTCACCTAGATTCACGTAGCCTTCTCATTGCCTCGCGCTGCTTTCTTTTCTGTTCTGCGTGATTAGCTTTTTTATTTTCATTGCTTTTTTCTTTTGAGCGAGCCATATCCTAAAAAATATTGATAATAAATATTTAATTTAGTAAACTTTCACAATTTTCCACCTCCGTGAAATAAGGCTCACCTACGTGAACAGCTAACGTCACGGATTTGAGATTCCGGAAGTGAGGAACTTCGGTATTTTTATTTAATAACTTTCTGTTAAAATGCCCTAAGGTAATAATTTATTGAACAAGTTAAGTGGGGATAAAATGTCACCTATTAAATAAAAAGTACGTGTTTTTTTTACTTATTTACCAAAAAATTACAATTCACGGAAGCGAGAACAACAAAGGGCCCCCGTGGGTTCACTAAACTATAATTTAAAAAAAAACGTCCATTCACCTTAAATCGCTAAAACCAACTGAACGAAAGGGGTTGTGACACATCAAAAACACGCTATAAACCTAAAGCGACGCCATAAACGACATGAGTAGAAAACGACACCAAAACATACTTCACGCAGGTAATATTTAGATTTTGGGACAGTGGTTATGGCTTAAACAAGTAAATTTTCGGAATTTTTGAAAGAAAATCCTATTGATATTTTTATTACACATAATTTTTCTGGACATGTAAGAAAAATTTCCAGAATTTTTGACTTTGTTGGTGGATTTTATGTAGACTAAAATCGGCGATGGTAAAATAGAACAGTCACAAAGGTGAGGTTTTCAGATGTTTTTTGGTTATAAACAATGAAGCATTTTCAACGTTAGTTATAAATAATCCTTGGCGTTTAAAGGGTGAACCCAATATAAGTTTGATTTGTCATTTTTCACACAATTTTTTAAAAGTGTACATAAGATTTTCATCTTTCACGAGAACCACCCAAGTACTATTTTTAATTGGCTTTAAATAATTGTTATACAATACACTACTCAGCAAGAGAGTATTTTGATGTTGTTTGTATAGGCAAGTAAAGTTCAGAATGCAACTTTGCGAAGTAATGCCTGCTGTAATATTTGTTTAAGTGCACTAAAAGTTGTTATCAAGAAAGACCTTTTTTATCCGATCGGACGAAAAACGACACCTTTCCGATGTGTTTTCTCACCGCAAAAGTCATGATTCCAGTATATTGTATTCGTTGCTTGGCAACATGCAATAACTGTACAAGAATAGAAAATAACTGTCCGGGAATATAACATTCCCGTCCTAGGCCGGGAATGTAACATTTCTGTCATATTCAAACGCCTTGTTTGTCAGATCTGATGTCTATCAAAAGTAACATTTAGCTGCAGTTTCCGTAGTTACGTAATAAACCAAGCTCGCTCGATTCAAAACTTGATATTATGTTGAGTTTAAATTTAAAACACCGTTTTTATTTAGAGTAATATTTGGCTCTATTTATATAAGTACGTATTCTAATTAATTTCGATCGGATAAAAAATAGTATGTGCAACTCGTAGGAAAAGCACATTCCTGGACTCCTGTGTTGCTGTCCTCGGCTGCGCCTCGTCCAGCAACTACCACAGTCGTCCAGGAATGTTTTGCTTTTCCTCCTAGTTACACAATATACTATTATCAAATCACAATAAAAACTAACGACTGCTAGATTTAAAAGACAAAAGGTTTTGATTGCTCATTTATCGTAATCTTTTTAATGAGCTTAAAATAATTCATATAGAAAACATTACTTCGCAATTCAATAGCATTTACAAGTTAAATTAGACAAATACTGACATTTTGAATATCATATAGTATAGACTTTCTTAAACTTAGATTACTTTACTGTATTTCTAATTTCAGGCGATATACTGAGTATTTTCAGTGCACGAAAAAACTTTTTTATAATACCTCTCTGAGAACTATCATTTTTGACGTCTCTGTAGAAATTAAGTCTTTCCGGTGTGCCCGCACGGGAAAATTTTTCTGGTGTGGGCGCACGGGAACATTTTCTCCGTTCCCTAATTTCAAGTGCTTAATTTGCAGTTATTTAGTTACAAAATAAGTATAAAGTATAATAAATTGTGTTAAAATTATACAGCCATGCAGTCTACAAAATTAATTCGTAGTACATTTTAGTGTCCAATAGTCTAATTTTTAAGTAAAATTATTCTATTTATTCTGACCTTACTTGTCATAAATACATCAAAACTAGCTGCCTATTCAATTACAATAATGCATACACACACGTTTCCATAGCAATGCTTGATAAGTATTAGATACCTGTGTCACCGAAAATTAACTATACGATAAGAAGGTTCTCTCTCCGTGGCGGCACGTCAACCGTGTTCCTCCTTCCCCGCGCGAAAACTAGCAGGATATTGGCAGGCGACCTTTGACACGGCGCACACTGGTCAAATTTCTAGGAAAGCTGGCCATAATAAGGTTTACCAGAAATAAGGCATAAATGTTATTAAGTGTCACACGTTTAAAATATCGTGTTTATTATTGAATTTTTAGATCAACTATATTTATCTAAAGAGTGTAACAATAAAAAATCATGTATACAAATCAATTGTACGTTCTTAAACCGTTTTAAAAAATGATTTTGAAAATTAAGGGCTCCTTCGTTGCAAAAAAAGAGTTTTAATTTTTTAAGTTGATGATCTAAATTTAGTTTTTTTTCCAATGGTTAATTCAGGACTCATGAGCAGAATGAATGTTTATTGGACGAGAGAAACGCGTTGATGAGGGCCTGCAATTTTGTCATACAAGTATTTCAGAGAACGCTATTTTTAAAAATTGATCTAATAGTTACCAAACTAGTAAAAAATATGGAAGCATCAGTGCAGATGTTGGTCAAAACACTTGCTTATATTCTGACTGTCCCGAGTTACCATCATCAAAGCCATAAACTGCCGTGCGCGCTCCGGAAAAGCCTAGCTTCCCGACTGCGTTGGCCTGAAAAAGCTTACTTTACTTTATTGCAAACCCCGATGAAAATAGGGTGTTTTCACAGAAATATAGTAAAAGTTGATCTTCGATAATAAAACACTTGAACACATGATTATCCTACAACCCCATAATTTTTTAAATCAGCTCAAAAATACTTATCGAACGGTGTGAACTGACCGCCGAGAATATTTTGGAAGTCACATTTGGCTTTGGCTTCAGGGAAAGCAAATAGCAAAATTGCTAATTTAGCGAGATACTTAAAATATATTCCTGTGCATTGGTGTGATCTAGACCATTAGTGACAGACTTAGGCAAATATGCATTTTGCGCAACTTGCATTTTTTAGGCAAAACCTTTTTTTACATATAATTGCGAAATTGCTTAAAGCTTCGTTTTCAAGCAAAATTCCTCGGTTCTCAGTGATTAATGTCACCGATAACACATGCCTCTTTATACTTTAATACAATTTTATGGTTTTATAGTCTGACAATTTGATAGTATACCAAAGGGTCGGAGAATAAGAGTGACGTCGGGAAATACTCATGTTTTAAGCTGGATTAAACCATACGGGAAAATGTATGTGAACGCGGACAAAGTGTAAGTTAAAGTTGATTTCGTATTTAAATTTGTTCATATACTTTATAAATAAAAACGAATTACTAAAATACCTTTATGCACATTGGGATACTTCGTTAAACTGATTTTAGTTAAAAATATAAAGAGAATGAGGGGCGAGGGAATTTGCAAATGTAAATTAAACCCTGAAGATTTCCTTTTTTATTCTATAGGTCACATGTGATACAAAATATCAAATAGCCCATCATGTAAAAACTGCAACACATGTATCAGAAAAAGGTCAAGAATCGCTTCAACTGTTTTTCCAAACAGCTTCCAAAAATATTAGAAAACAAGATGCATTCAATGAAGATTTATGTCAAGCCTTAGGTAATAACATCCAAAGTTCAAACAATACTAAGAATTCAGCTGTCCACAGAAGTTTTAACTAGATGAGGAACTTGGCTAGAAGCCCTATTTTTTATGCAGGTCATTTTGTCGAGTTATAAAGTGTAATTCAGGTCTTTCCAACGATGATTCTTTGGTCTTTTGCGTTGCGAAACAAATTTTTGAAAACGAGTTCTCTCAAAAACAGGTTCCTTTTTCTTTTCTAAAAGCAATAGTTATTTGTGTATTTAGAGCGCAAAGTAATGGATTGCCGCTTGAGAAAGAATGTTACTGCGCGACGCGTAGCGGAGCGCAGTAATCTTTCGAAAACGGCAATCTCACATTGCGCTCGAAAAACACACAGAACTTTTTCTACAGCTGCATTTTTTAAAATTAAATCCACATTTTTCTCTACTTATTCTGAAATTTGCAAATGAATGTCAGTTTTGACATATTATATTCGGACTTCGGGCATATTTAGAACAGGAGTGCCAGCAACAAACTGTACAAACGCACGACTGTCATTTATTTATCTTCGGTTTCCATCATTCATAGCACACTCGACGGAAAAAGTGAGATTTTTCTTTTCCATGTTCGCGCTAGAGCGCAAAATAAGGATCCACGGCATTCGTCGATTTTGCGATTTCATTTGAATTTGGCAATTAGTTATTTTGCGCGCGGCTTAAGAAAAATTATAGTTTCGTGCCGGGAACCAAACACTTGCAATGGAAATATTAGAAAATGTTTAAAAAACTATTGGAAAAACCTTGAGTTCAAAACCCTGGTCAAAGTAGCCAGCGTTCTGAGTGTAAATTTTTCAAATTTTCAGAAAATATGTACATGGAACCAGATATTTTAACGTATTACACAAATTTAAAAAATTGTGCCGTTACACCCGTCGAAATTGTACAGAGTTATTCAACGAGGACTAGACAAGGCGATCTTTTGACTTTCCCCGTACTTTTATAAAAAAAAACTGAAATAGCCATCTTATGTAATTTTCTCCCGCGAATTCGGATATGTTCAGCAAAATACAATTGAACAACAAATAAAAGTGCTTTGTTATTTTTTTAAATGGAACACCCTGTATATTACTACATTTTTGGACTTTCTAGAAAAATCTAAACACATTTTGTGTATAATTTCCTATACCTATCTTTAGCTGTTTACCAAATATTGACAGTTGAAAGTCGGGCATTTTGACATTTTGACTCTAAAATCTAAACCGCACGAGATCAAAGAAAACGGTTTGCACATTCCTATCTTAGGTTTTCATAAGCTATCGAATGATAGTAACTTTGAATTTAACCGGAGGTTTAAAAGTTCCGGTTAATTTTATCCGCAGGTTAAATTCGAAGGTACTGTCATTCGATAGTTTATGAAAGCTTAAGATAGGAATGTGCAAACCGTTTTCTTTGATCTTGTGCAGTTTAGATTTTAAAGTCTGTCAAAGTGTCAAAATACCCGACATTCAACTGTCAATATTTGATAAACAGCTAGAGCTAGCTATACGATATTATACACAAAATGTGTTTAGATTTTTCTAGAGAGTCCAAAAATGTAGTAATATACAGAGCGTTCCATTTAAAAAAATGTCAAATTGACACCTAGCACTTTTATTTGATGTTCAATTGTTTTTTGCTGAACATATCCGAATTCGTGGGAGAAAATTACATAAGATGGCTATTTCAGTTTTTTTTTTTATAAAAGTACAGGGAAAGTCAAAAAATCGCCTTGTCTAGTCCTCGTTGGATAACCCTGTACGTAGCTTTTCGACATACAATAACATGTATCTACAGATAGAAGACATACATTTTTAATTGAAAATTTTAAAAACATTTAATTATAATATATAGTTTTAATAACGCGTGATTCCAATATGTATTCTGTAAAAGTTTATTATATTACCTGCTTTAATATGAATATTAATGTAGTTATTATTATTTAATAATTATAATAAGCAGAATAATAATAAATAAAAATCGTTTATTGTGATTACGCGTACTTCTTACTTCAATTAAGTAAATGCATATTATATCAAAATTTTGTTGCGTATTTTTTGCGAACTTTAATTTTTTGTGCATATTATTGACAAAAACTTTGCATACCTATTTAGGTGCATAAATACCATATTTTCAAGTGCACATTTACCTAAGTCTAGCCACAATTACAACAATGGTTTGAAGAAAATAATGTTTTATTGGATTAAACGTTTAAAACAATTTATTAATTGATTATTATATTTCGCTTGCCACTCTATGGTTTTTATTTTATAAAGTCATATGCATAAAATTCCTTGTGAAAATCTATCCTATTAATTCCTATTGAAATGGCTCAATTCCCACGCGAAAGGCGTTGTCCACTTAACCTTTTATCACATATTTAACCGTTTCCCCGACAATCAAAAGCGCTATTCGCTACAATTCAAATATTTCGAAAAGGTGTAAATATTAAAATGCACACATGCATATATTCTCACGGACTTTCGAAGGGTTTGCCAAATTTCGTCCCTTCCGAAGGGTCTTAGATCATCTGCATTAACCTGACGTAAAGTTACCTACTTCTTCCCACGCATAACTATTACACAAATTCGAAAACAAGGACCCGAAACCCATAAATAGAATCCCATATATCGGATGATCGGTAGCGTTTACCTACTTTCGGATTTTTGAGAGTGAAAGGGATAAAGGGATACTATTGGAGTGCAAAGTGAGTATTATGTACGTACAGGTATACATATAGTTGCAATTTGGTTTAATAAAAACAATATAATGTTATGAAAATAATACAGGTAGAAAATTTGAGAGATTTGATGCTAAATTCTGTTTTCATTTTAATTGGCCGGTAACTTATTGCTTATAAGAAGAATGTCACGCCGAGTAATAGAGTCTATTTAGCGAAAGATGCCAACGAATGTGGTAAAATTGGAGCTAACATTAAAAACTGATGTCATATCGATAAAACTAAATATAAGCTAGTAACATGAATCATATTATGCCATTTTCGAGAAATAAATATCATTATTTCAGAATCTTTTTAATCTTAAAGAAAAGATAGAGATGTGCGAATAGAAAGTTCTATAGACACTTTACCAAAGACGACCGGTCGTATTTCATTTTCGCAATCGGATCCTGGACCTTTTTGTGTAGGCAATAATCTTATCTGGCTAATCGGTCCTTCTGAAAATCATCGAACTGTGTAATCCAAACGATGCCCGGACGGGCACACACATCTTTACGTAACCAAATGTGTTCCATTTTGGGTTTACAGAATACTTCGCTGTAAGTGGCACTTGTATGGCAAATTAAAACTAGATTTAGAAATGAATATGCATTTTCACTGATTGTTAACTCAGATAGCCTCGCAGCGAAAGCTTCCTGTACGTACACTCATCGCCCAGTCGGCAGGCATATTATACAAATCAGTGTTCCTTTAATTCGTAATGCACAAAAAGCTTAAACTTCGTTAAAATGTTGTATTTTATCTGATATGCCCTAGTAGTAGCTGCGATGAGTCCAATCTTCTTGCCGTAAGGGCAAAAAAAATCCTTGCCCAATCTGATCAATAACCTCTTTAGCAGTCTCGCCAGCGTCTTACACTTGCCTAGGCAGTAAAGAGAGATTGGAAAAGCCATCCGCTTCTCCAGGCTCGTAGGTGGAATCCTCTTCTAGGAAACTACCAGAGGTTCTGTTATTATTCCCATGAAGAAATTCGTTGCTTGCAGCCTGACTGTATTGGGCATAATTTGTATGCAGAATTGTGAAAGAATTTTTGGTGCTAAAATTGAGTCGTAAAATTTATACCATCAGGTCCAGGCATAATTTTTTATGCAACACTGTATAAAGTGAATTCGATCGGGTAAAAAGTCTTCAAAATTTTATGACATCAGGCCCGAGCATTCGGGTACGATGGCACACAATAATTTTGTATGTATCAATGTGTAAAATATTATTTTTCATGATAAAATTACATTTTAAAATTGTATGTCACGATGCTCCGACCTTCGGGTGTGATGGCATATAATTTTTATACGGTATTTATATTTTTGGTGCTAAAAATTAATTTTAAAATTTATGTTTTATGTGCGGACATTCCGGTATGATGGTACACAACAATTTTTATGAGGTATTTTATTAGAACTCTATCCTTTTGTTGAAACAAAGCTGTGTGTCAGGAATACCTGTTAACTTAGAATCAATGGAAGTAGATTTTGTGAGAAATCTATTATATGCTATGTTTTGTATTAAATATGAAATTGTAATGTTAAATTTAAATGTTAAATTGTATGTCATCATGCGCGGTCATTCGGGTATGATGACACACAAATTTTATTTGCGAAGTATTAGATTTAAAATGTCCTATGCTTTGTTATAACTAAGCTGAGTATACCAGGAACACACTCAAACTCGAAATCATCAGGGAAATGGTTTTTGTGAGAAATCTATTATCACTGGGTATTCGGATGTAATATGCAGTTTTATATTAAAATATAATAACAATACTTGTAATGTAAAAAATTAATTTTAGAACTGTTTGTCATCAGGGTTGGAAAAAACATGTGTTTTTTAAAATATTTAAACAAAACATATGTTTTTATTGTTTAAAACAGTTTTTTTTGTTTTAAATCTGTTTTTTATTCGGCAGTTAAAAAGTGTTTATGTTTAAAACGCGTTTTAAACAAGAGTGAATTCAACTATGCACCAGAATTTTATATTTATTATTTTATATTTTTGAAATATGATTTCTGAAAAAGTATTAAAATTTAATTTTAAAATTGCATGCCAAAAAGTTTGAATTTTTGACACATACAAAAGTTGACACACAACAATTTTTTAAGAAGAATTTTATTAAAACCCTATATTTTTGTCCAAACTTAGATGAGTATGCCAGGAATACACAATATAAATTCGGAATTGATAAAAATAGTTTTTGTGAGAAATGTGATCATCGCCGGTCCTATGGATGTGATGGCATAAAACAATTTTGTATTAAAATATGAGCGGGAAAATTTGTGCCATCTTGCCCAGGCATAATTTCTTATGCAACATTGTATAAAGTAAATTTGATGGGGTACAAATTATACCTTAAAATTGTATGAGATCAGGCCCGAGCATTCAGGTATGATGGACACAATAATTTTGTATGCGTCATTGTGTAAAATATTATGTATATGATAAAATTACATTTTAGGATGCTCAGACATTCGGGTATGATGGCATATATTTTTTATAGGATATTTATATTTTTAGCGCTAAAATTTATGCTTCATGTACGGACATTCCGGTATGATGGTACACAAAAATACTTCTTGAGGTATATTATTAGAACCCTATCCTTTTGTCGAAACAAAGCTGTGTGCCAGGAATATATGTTAACTTGGAGTCAATGGAAATAGTTCTTGTGAGAAATCTGCCATCTATCATATTTAATATGATTCGCGTAATATTTAAATTTAAATGTTAAATTGTATGCCATCATGCATAGTCAATCGGGTATGATGGCACACAACAATTATTTGCGAATAACTAATTTAAAAACATCCTAATTTTTTGTTGAAACTAAGCTGAGTATGCCAGAAACACACTCAAACTCTGAATCAGTGGAAAATGGTTTTCTGATAAATTTATTATCGTCGGGTATTCAAATATAATATACAGTTAAAATATAATAATAATTCTTGCAATGTAAAAAATTAGTTATAGAATTGTTTGTCATCATGTATTAGGGTATGTAAAACTCCATCCTTTTGGGGAAACAAAGCTGAGTAGGTAAGCCAGAAATACACGTAAACTGTCCTCGCTGGTCATATTTAATTTTTAAATTGTATACCATCATGTATCGGCATTCGAGTATAATGGCACACAAAATTTTCATTTTGTTTATATTATATTAAAGACATAACCTTTTGCTAAAACTAAGTTGAGTATGGCATGAATCCACGTAAACTCGGAATCAACGAAAAAAGTTTTTGTGAGAAATGTGTCATCATCGCCAGGCATTCGGATGTGATGGCATGCAACAATTTTATATTTTTAGAATATGATTCCTGAAAGAAGTATTAAAATTTTATTTTAAAATTGAATGCCAGAACGTTTGGACTTTTGACACATACAAGAATTATTGACAAACAACAGTTTTTTTAAGAAGTACTTTATTAAATCCCTATTTTTTTGTCAAAACTGAGATGGGTATGCCGGGAATACACAGAAAATCGGAATCGATGGAGATAGTTTTTGGGAGAAATGTGATCAACGCCGGTCCTATGGATGTGATGGCATAAAACAATCTTGTTTTTTTTTTTTATTTATTTATTTTAGTATTCAAGTAAGTAAGTACAGGGAAAATATGATTATTGTAATGTTAGAAATTAATTCTGAAATTGAATGATTTCAGGCACGGACATTCGAGACACGGTAATTTTAATGAGGTATTTTGATAAAACCTTATTCTTTTGTTGAAACGAAGCTGAGTATATGAGGAAACTCGGAGTAAATAGAAGTGATTTCTTTGAGAAACATATCATCATTGCCGAGCAATCAGATGTGATTGCATACAATTTACAAGCAGTTTGATATTAAAGTATGCTTTTGTAATGTTAAAATGTATTTCCTAAATGTATGTTATCATGTACGGAAATTCGGGTGTGATAGCTCAATTTTTTATAAAGTATTGTATTAGTAACCCATTTCTTTGTTGAAATTAAGCTGAATATGTCAGAATTGAATGTAAAATAGGGATTAATGGTTTTGTAAAAAAAATCGCTTTATATTCAGTATTGTATTAAAATAGGGCTCTTGTAACGTTAAAATTTAATTTATTGTACACAATATTTTTTATGAAGTTTTTTATTAAAACTTTATTATTCTGTTGAAACTAAGCTGAATATACCAGGAATACACGAACATTCAGAATCAATGAAGATAGTTTTTGTGGCATACGACAGTAATTGCCTGTGCAGGTTTCTATAAAAATATAATTTTTAAAGTTTAATTTTAAAATTGTATGGCATCATGCTCGGACATTCGGGTATGGTGGCGTACAATATCATTTATATAATATTGCATAAAACTTTAATTTGCTATCAAAATTTAACATGATTGAAAACACGTTTATGCAATGCTTGCAAAACTATTAGTTGCTCTCGCCACCAGTGCAAAAATTACGGTTAAATTTTACTTCAAAGGTATGGTTAAAATAGATTATAGGTCACCCTAAAAATGTTCTTAAAGATTTCGCAAATAAATTGTTTTTTGTTTTTCTCGGCATAATATAAGCGGAAATATTGGTGATTACAAAAACTGCTATTTAGGACCAAAACACTCTACCATTTTTAGATTTATATTGTATATATTTATTTTGTCTGCAGATCATTTCAAAAAGTAACGATGTGCTGTGCAAAAACTCTACAGTTTAAGGGGGTGAGTTCCACACGTGTTTTGTGTTGGTAGAGATTATATCGCACGTAGTGCTGGAAACGAAGTGATGAAATATCGGAATTGCGTAAAAAGAGACGTTCTCTGTGAGGAAAATATCAAAAGCCACGTGTTATGGGAAAATGTAAGCTTACAGCATACCGGAAAATCGTTTCGAACTACTTAAGTACAAATGATATGCAAGAAGCGAATCAGAATGTCATGTTACTTCATTTTTAAATCCTGGAAATGTTAATTCTTTCTAACAACCCTGATTTATCAACGATC
The DNA here is from genome assembly GCA_016904865.1 of Pissodes strobi. Taxonomy (NCBI): domain Eukaryota; kingdom Metazoa; phylum Arthropoda; class Insecta; order Coleoptera; family Curculionidae; genus Pissodes; species Pissodes strobi. The sequence continues at coordinate 249,158 of MU182027.1, read as the reverse complement.
ACTTAGGAAATATTTTTCAACTTAAAATTTAAATTAAAACGTTATTAAGTGATAGATTTTAGAAATACCAAATTTTTCAACGTAAATCACCACAAAAACAACTATCTTTATTTCGTTCAATTAATTCCCATTTAATTCTTAAAAAGGTTCACGTTAGCTCTCCGTTTTTAGAAGCATTATGTGAAAGACCTCGAACATCCAGTTACCCACCCAACACCCAGTGATATCTTTACTAAATTGTGAAAATCCGTGAACAAGGCTGTTACTCACGGCTATTCCATTAACACCTTACTGTAAGAGGATATATTTTATTATATTTTCAAAGAGGAGTTTTGCGCAAACTGCATTGTATTAACGTTTTACTATTTTATTTTTACTTAATCTTATTATATATTTTTAGTGGTGGACCATTTTTGTGCTAAATTTTGGCAGGTGTATCAGGTAGTTAAAATCAGTTATAACGTTGCATTGTAGAGTAGAAATTGCATAGAATATTGATTTACAATTAGAAATATATTGCAGAGCTATTAGAGATAGTGACAAAAATTGTTTCTGAAAATTAATCAATAAAGCTACATTACAATAATATAATGAGGAAAACTATGACGATTTCTTTCAAGAAATCTTAACAATTATTAAAAAGTTTTATATGAAATTTAAATACGGATAATATACTGAGTATAAAATATTGCAATTAAGTATACGGATAGAGCAAAAGTTATGAATAAGACGAAATAATACAGCAGAACATAAAAGGCAAATTATTTTTTCAAAAACCCCTTCTTATTGGCAATTTCAATTATTTTGTTTTATTATCTTTGTTATTGTTGTCATTAAGAAATAAAGAAAAATAAGTCTCCAAAATAAATTTTTACTTGAGTTAGTTAAATTTTACTGTATTATTTGGTGTTCGCTTATTATCTTATATAATATGTTTTTCTCTCGTCCGGCGAAATAACTTACTTTATTTTTAACTTTAATATAGATTTTCCGATTGCAGAACGTCTTTTGGCTTGTATACGATTTTTTTTTGGTTTTAGTTAATGTCAAAAATGATCCCGAATTTAAAGTGAATAAGATTATATTTTATTTACTAAGTATATACAGCACAGCATATAGCTCGCAGGTCTTGTGCATAATTATAGTTTATATTCAAATTATTTCGCAGGATAATAGTTTGCACGACAATATTTCGTACCTACGATTAGATGGCCCTAATAAAGGGTTATTCAAAAGAAACGCACAAAAATCATATCTCCTCTAGCTTTTAGAAAAACGCTGAAACACCGGCATTAGTTCAAATTGTTGTTAGCATTTCTGTAATATTTTAACGCCCTCCCTGCAACCCTTCATCTCTAACTACTGAAACTTTTTTTTAATGGCTTTATTAGAAGATCTTCTGAAACTGTTTCCGTTTTGTTCCAAAATAAGGGTCTGCTCATTTCGTCACAGTAAAACCCAGTGTGCAAAAGTATGTTTTTTAAATTAATAATATTGTCCATGCTATGTGGCTTATTCCGATACATTCTCTCCTTCAAATACCAGGCAAGAAAAAACTCCAATGGCGTGAAGCGCAACGACCTTGATGGGCTATCCATTGATTTAGGAGAATTTCATTTAATTATCTTGAGAGGATTAAACGGTAGTGGGATTGTCCTACTATTGCCCTATACAGACTTTAAGAAGCAAGTTCCTAATATCACAAATTTTTATTGTGAACTTCAGTTAAAAGGTACCAAAAATGTTAATATTGTGAATAACAATAAAATAAAATGAATATTGGAACACTATAATTCTGGAACCTCGTGGACACTTTTTCCTACATTTTGTTGCAATATTTGAGAACGATAACAAGTTATTTATTGGACGCGCATCAAATTGAAATGTATTCAGTTAACCTTTTAGTTCAATCATTGAATTGTAAGCAAGTATTTGGAAGATTTGCATTTTTGAATTATATAGTGCTTTCAGAAAGGCAGGGTACTGAAATTTTAATATTGTTGGGTTGTGGAGACAAAATACTATACGAAACGTTGCGAAGAGTCTCATCATTGGGTTATGGGCTTACCAAGGAAGGAGTGCAGGGCACTGGTAGGATTCTACACAGAGCACTGTAAGCTTAGACGACACCTGACTCTGCTGAGAATTGCAGAGAAGGGGAAGTGTAGATGGTACATGGAGGACGATGAGACCCTATACCATCCACTTACGGAAGACCGGCCTCCTGGAGGTTCTCTAATGCGGGCTGGTGGCACAACGGGCCCAATTGGTGGTCTAAGCGTAGGGCCCGCTGAGGCCGTTCTTATACTGATACTGATATACTTAATACATGACGAAGATATTAGTTTTGTTTTTACTTGTTCTATATGTTGAAAAAGAAGACTCTCACGCAACGAATTTATTAGTGTGGAATTTAGAATAGTCTATAATTTAAGCAATTAACCGTGTTAAAAATCTCTTAGAAAAATAGGTCAGATTCTCATTCTTTAATAAATACTTTGATACGGAGAATATAATTACGTCTGTATAATATACAGAGTGTCCCAAATTAGTGATGCATGCAGGAGGGTGCAGTCCATGGAAGCACCGCTTCCCCTAGAATCATCAACCAAACAAAAATTCTAGCATCATAATAAACTGCAACATCCTAAATATAAAAATCCAGCCTGCATAAAATAATAAGCCTTGCCAATACCACGCCGGCGTTTAAAGATCCTTTACACAAATAGTGCACTATGTAAAAATCGACCTCACCTATTGGTCGATCCATCTCGTATTACGATATGTCTGCGTGATGCAATCGATTTCTATCAAGAGCTCTAGTAGTGTAGAGGTTTAGATCGTTGGGTCTCACCTGGAAAACGCGGGTTCGAACCCCGTTGCTTTTTTTTATTTTTTTTTTAAGATTATGTTTCTAAACAACTTTTTTTCTTGATTTTGGGTATGTCTTGGGTTAGATTGGGTTAGCACCTGGTTAGTTTCCTTTTCTTGAGCCCCCGTAGCGAGCGAAGCGAGCGGAGGGCCATGCGGATCGACCAAAGGGAAAGTCCGATTTTTATATAGTGCACTATTTGTGTAAAGGATCTTATAATGCACCACGCCGACCTACATGCGCAAGCAACATTCCAAGTTAAATAGATGCATCGAGAAGGGGCAATAGCAGATTTGGTCATGCGGACAACAATGCGTCCAACATTTTCTTAATGCGTTTCTCTCCCGTCTGTCCGACATTTGACCGTCAATAGCACTCGCGTCTACCTACAGCAAATTTTCGACTTTTGCGCATTTGGCAGCAGCCCGGTGTCGTTCTAATATTTCACTTTACGCCTGGCCCTCCGCTCGCTTCGCTCGCTCTGGGGGCGCAATCACACAAAACGAACCCAAACTAATCTAAGGTAATGCCCAAAATCAAGAAAAGAGAACTTTGAAAATTATATGAATTAGCACGTACATATGCGTGAAAGCTCAAAATTGCGGTAGGTAGACGCGAATGTAAATAGCTGGGAGGGAGCGCAACGTTGCTAATTCTTAGCAATGTTGTCCAAACGAATGGAATTATCCATGTCTGTACGTTTCAGCAAATTTCTTTCAACAGCTCTGGCAGTGCAGTGGTCAGATTCTTTGCTTGTGATACGCCGACCTGGGTCAATATCTTGTTGTAGGAGGTATTGCCCGGGTTCGATTCCCGTTGGTGGCAAGTCTTTTTTTTTTGGTCGTGTTTGTTTCTTTTTTAAAATTTGGGTTAGTTTCGGTTAATTTTGTTTGGCTGCACCCCTGAGCGAGCGAAGCAAGCAGAGGGCCATGTGTAAAGTTAATAATACTCTTTTAAATTAATAGTAATGGGGACTGAGAATCGGCAACGTTGCTCTAATTGATTTACATTTTGCGACCGTGGCCGTTTAGGGTTAAGTCTGCCCAACCACTCGGAGCTTCGAAAAACAAGATCTCCAACTGCTTCTCGGTTTACATACGAAATTTTCGGGGTCAAATGCTAAAGACCAAAAGTTAAGTTCCGAGCGCTTTACCGCCGAATACGCAGTTGTGTTGATTAAATATGCGTTCACGTGACAAGAACTTGTATAGTTTGTTGGAAATCAGGAATTAATTTTTTGATTTGAAAATATAAACGCCGGATAGTTTACACACAATGGCATCTTCTTCGACTAATTTTTCGAAAAGTGATTTATCAGCTGTTAGGACTGTGCTTCATGTTAAACAAACGGTTCAGTTCTCGGACTCTGTTGTTGAAAAATCAAGCATAATAAATAAATATAAGTCAAAACCTTAACTGGAAAATGAGATGAGAGAGAATCCAATTACACTATAAATGGGCGAGTTTCTATAAATTGCTTCCCCTATTTCAAATTCCACCGCACGCCACTGGGATCGTGAAAACTATAAGAGAAAGAAAAACGGTTAAATGGAGAGTTTTTGTCAATTATTTTGGCAATTTAATGACGCATGTCGAGCGGTTGTTGCTGTTTAGATTTTTGAGATAGTTTGAAAAATATTAATGCTGCATTTTAGAAAACCTTTTATATCAATGTACAATTAATAACTGACATGTACAATGCCAAAAACTAATAATCGATGGCAATTGCAAAAAGGTAAGTTATAATGCTTAGTAATTATTTAGCGTTAAAATAATTTTTTTTTGGAATTGTTATATTTTTGTTACATTTCCTTGTTAATTGTATTCGAAAGTTATTATGTTATTTATAGTATGTTGTTATTATTTTTCTTCATTTCCGGACTTTACACCGTTGGATTTTTTTCTATGAGGGTATTTGATGAAGAGAGTGTTTAGAAATAGACCAAACAGCATTGAGGAAAAGGGAGAATAAGAATGAAGGTTACTAATTTACCAGCCAAAAGTATTCGAAGTGCGGTTAATAGTATTTACCGCAGACTCGGTGCATGTCAAGTAGAGATTGAAGGTCCCTTTCAGCATTTGTTACATTAAGTCGAAGCAGGTGAATGCTAAGGAACTACTTTGAACAGTATAATTGTAATTAAAAAATTTCTGTGGACTTGTTTTACTGTAACGAAAGGAACAGACCCCTACTGCCAACAGGCAGCATCAGATTCAGTTTTAGAAGACCTCATAGAGCCATCACATGACGAGCTCACACTAATTCAGATTAGTCACAAAATAATCAAACTAAACCCCGTTACTCAAAGCTACTCAAAGTGGAACTGGCCTATCTGCCATTGCGTCCTGTAAGATCAATAATTGTAACCTCACCCTCCCTTTATAATGTTTAGAGCACGTTTTCTAATCTTATAGCTTCAATTAGGCTCCATATCCCTGACAACGATACTTCAGTATAGATTGCAGCTTTTGAATTGGTTATAACTATGTGTGAAAACTGCAATCTCACGATACCTTCGCAATGGCTTAAGACGTAGATTGCCGTCTCCTCTTCTTTCTCGCAGAACCTGCATACGGATTCATTTACCAGACTTAAATATCTATTAAATCCTCAGTGACCGGTAGTCAGACCAACCATCCTTTCTATTATACTAAGGACGTTTGCTGAAGGTTTCTTAATGCATCCTGTAGCCTGTCACCGACCTAATGGTTTCTTACAACATTCTTGAAACTCTATTGGGGTCCATTTTTTTATGGATGCTTTAATGGTAAGCTTATCCCCCACAGAAGGGTTCTGGTCTTTTCATAGTCTTAGTGAGCCATCTCAAGCTATTCCATCGCTTTTGAGATTCCTATGTATTCCTTGTAGCAGCTCCATATCAGCTTAGATGTTATGTGAGTGAGATATTATTGTGCTTTTAGAGCTGCCTGGTTGTCAGAGTCTTGTTGATGGCCTTCCTCTTTTTAATTCAGTGCCTTAAATATGGGTATATGAGCCGTCGGCCGGTGCACCAGACCACTTCTGCCCTTACTGGTGCTCCTCTCTTTCAGTTTTCGCTTTCAGACTTTTTTAATCTCGAAATCGTTTTCAAAACTGTGTTGGGGTGGTACAATCTGTTGGCATATTTACCACAGGGTCTGTCCTAATATTCTTTAACAGTTTTTCATTACCGGCTCATGAGTTCTGAATATTGGTGCTCATCAGTCGATGGGATAATGATCCTTTCCTTGTCTCCAGATCTGCATTGGTGGCAAGAATA
>MU182027.1:206403-243016 GCA_016904865.1 Pissodes strobi | reverse complement strand
CGACCAACTGTTTTTGCTTCTGATACATTAAGTAAGTTCTACTTTAACACTTGGATTCAGTTTAACACAAATCACAACTTTCAACATTCGCTTGAAAGCACAACTTGATTGACAGAAAAATTCGACGTTCAATTCAGATTGGGTGAAGTCGTATGTCAAGACAAGCAGAAATCAACTTTATAAGTCAGAGAACTTAGAGTTGATGGGAAATGTCTATATAATATATTCAAATCACTGAGAAATAGTTAATTGACTAATTAAATTAAAAACAAAAACATTTTTGTGCAAAATTAACACATACAAATATATTTTAATGTAAAATGGTAACCTTTCAAATTTCATTTTCGACTTAGCTTTAAAATAAATGAAGTTTAATCTGTCACCGTTATTATAATGACTAACGCTAAAACTAGCCTAGTTATATAATTTCGATTATTATATATGACACTAAAATGTAATGTATTGCCATCATTTAATCCTTACTATGAAAGAACCCAATGTACACGTGCAAAGATTAAATCTTGATGCCAATATCCAATGATTCAAAAAATATAATTTCGCTTAACTAGTCAATTTCGAACGGATCTAATTTTACGTAACCCGGGTTATATCCCATGAATAGAAGAATAATTGTGTAACCCGAACACAAAAGTGTTTTTGAGTAAAATTTGGTTCGTCTTAGAAAAGGTTAGACTTGCAAATCTTTGGCCCTTCGCAGGTAAACACATCCGATATTGTGAGTTTCTTTTTCTCTCCTTTGACCATCAGGTAAATAATATGTGAAAAGCAAATTTTTAAATTTGTGCATCCTTGTTCACAATAGCATTGCTCATATGTATCAGAGAGAGATATTTTTGGTTGCATTAGAACCTGTATTGTTAGGGAGCCAATCACTTAGATTTGTATAAGATTTGGGTACGGGTAATACTACGTGGGAAAGTAGATCTAGGAAATGGTTAAAAATTATTTTATACAAACATACTGAAGACTAATAAAATTGATGTTTTATTAAAAATATAATTTTTTGTAAACATTATCGACAACATTAACAGTTATAGAAAAATGTGCGAGTTTATGCCTGCACTAATTAGATATAATTTCGGAGCGCTGCCTGGAAAATTGTAGTCAGCTACTAGGGTGTACGGTGTAACAAACTCGCTTCTCATCATTTGGATCTCGCTTTCGAAAATCGTAAAAGACACTTACGTGGTCAGTTGACTGGGGGCAAAGTTTGTGATAAAATATTTTTTATTTTCTCCTGACTTTATCCATAGAGATCATTTAAAATAAACTCCACATTGTCAATGTTCAGTTCATGATTAATGTCTAGCTAATTTTATTTGGTTTGGAGATATTTTGACGTTATCGGCAACGCAGCATAGGACCGGCCTGCGCGCCTTGATTGCGTCCGGCGATTGTATCGCGAGTTGCTTGCGAGTCGTTGCAAAATTAACACGATAATATATGTTCTCGTACAAAAAATAAAGGTTGTTTTTTCTCAAGTGCAAGCAGTGTTGTTTCTCTACTCTTCCCGAAGGTTCAAGTTCGAGCAGTAACAATAGAGGAGCTGACGACTATTGAACAGTCAATGCCATTTTTTCTCCCCTACAAGGTGTTCTTTCTAGATTTCAAATACGACGTTTCGAATTTTTTTGGGTATCCACGGGGAATGGGGGGTTATAATGCCGACCCACACAGATTTTCAATCCGAGGCTCCGTTGCGGAGACATCGGCAAAAAACGGATTTTCCCCTTAAATTAGAGCCCCGTTCCCCCCATATGGTCAAAGGCAACCCCCATGAGGCGCTCCTACCATAAAAATTTCGACCCCGTAACTTTTCCCATTCTCCCGAAATTAATTATTTCAGTTTTCCCTTCTCCCCCCCTCTTTTGGCCGGACGGTAGGATGGTCCAGTTTTTGTCCAGGATCCTCATTTTACCCCGGCTACATGTGCTGAAAATTTCAGCCTTCTAGCTATACTGGATAATGCTTCATTAAACTGTTTCACTTTAATTTCAGTTTCATTTTTTCGGACTTACTACCCTCGCTAAAGAAGTTTCACTTCAAACATTCTATTGGTAATAACCTTTCCATGTCATATTTGAAATCTAAGAATGTTACCTTATAGGAGAGAAAATGTAAAATATATAAAAGAAGGAAAAGCCCCAGGACCAGATAACTTCAATTCGGAATTTTTAAAACTCCTTGACGACAGTGGCATTAACCAATTTACATATATATTTGATCGCACTTACGAGACCGGTTACATTACCAAAAAAACCAGGATTCAAAACATGCGACGACTTTGAAACGATTTGCCTCATGAGCCACTTACTAAAGATATTCTTGAAAATCATCCATAGAAGGATTTACTAAAATAAGACTCCTGCGTTGTTATGTCTTCTCCGCCTTGCTCTATGGAGCAGAGTATTGGACTCTGACCGAATCCACCATTTAAAAACCGACATCATTTGAAATGTGGCTGAACCGCAGAGTCTTGAGAATTTCTTGGGTAGACTGTATGTCCAACGAAGAGAGTCTTCGTAGAATGAATAAAACAACAGAAATAATAACCACCATAAACACTCGTAAATTAGAATACCTGGGCCAGATAATGCGTAACGAGAAGAGATATGGTTTATTAAAACATCCCATCCCCAGGCAAAAAAGGCCAGGCTGCACAAGAATTTCTTGGTTGAAAAAACTCAGAGCATGGTTCTCCTCAACAACTACTTCCCTTTTTAGAGCAGCAGTAAATAAAATCACAAAATGATCGCCAACATCCAGACCGCATAAGCACCGAAAGAAGAAGAAGAAGAAGAAAGGACACGAAAAAATAGTCAAACATTAATTTACTATATACTAAAAACTAAAATCGGTATTGGCTCAAGGACGGACCATTTTGGTTATGGTATCAGTCTCATAACCAGGCTGATAATTTGTTGGATAGTTAATTTCGTTGACCAATATGCTTCCACTGAATTGGTAAATTTGCCAACTAGAATATGTATAGCGTCGTGTTTGATCCTGAAATATCGGAAGAATAGATTAAAGAAACACTAGCTGGACTGTCATTTTCAAACCAGAAGAAGAAGGAATCGAAGATCTTGACGTATTCATTTCTTGCAACATATTTTGTAATATCTGTACAATTATTGATTGATTTTTCGTTTTTCCGATGCGCTTGAAGTGCCAACATTGAGAAAAATGCGTTAAAAAAATTGATGTTGTCGCGCACCTTTTGAGAAAGGTAATTGACGAGCATGCTCAACTTCATCGACTGGAGGAGCTTCCTTTTTTGCTGAGTATCTACTCGATAAAGACGGTGTACGTGAATCATTATTATCTGGTATATCTGCCTCCCGATGATGATAAGGAGTGTGTTCTTCAAGACCGGCATCTCTGCAGTCATCTTCATCATCGGTTATTCTGCACTGATAATTTTCAAACATTTCATCTTCATTGTTCTCAATAGGTAAATTGCCTGATTGACGTCTTAATTTTGTGAATAGTAGTACGAATTGCATCACATCCCATAAGTAATATTTCTTTTTCGATTTGGCGGAAACTCCTACACTACGCGGTTTTATACATCTTGTGAAGCTGCCTCGAAGTAATTTTAATTTTTTCTTGTATTCAGATGCTAAAACAGAAAGTGTGCTCATAAAGTTGTGATATCCGTATTTTGAAGTTCTAATTAATGATATTATGATAGACCAAATCATTATTATCAACATTTCAGTTATTTAATAGTATATTATGATATAAGTGTATAAGAGGGCCTTTAAAGCACGCGCGACATATTTTAAAATACGACGAGCAGCGGAGTGTTTTGTAAGTCGCAAGGGCTTTAAAGGCCTCTTATACACGTATGTCATACGCTATTTTTTATTACGAATGCATAATAACCTCAAAAATTTTTTAAATATTAAACTTAAGAGATATATTGACGAATATATTAATCTGTCACATTTGACCTGATCAAATCAAATGTTTCTATAGCAACTTTTAAAAAAGTAGGCGCATCATAAACATCATTTTTAAGCACGCTGCAGCGTGCGATAATCGTTGATTATGATGCCTGCGTAATAAAAATGCTCTTTTTCAGATTTTTAGCAACCGGTATGACGTTTATAAGGCCGAGGAATTTCAGCAATAAGTACCATTATTGCTGATATTGCTGAAAAATTATGGATAGTCCTTCAACCGCAATATATGGCCAAGGTACATATAACAACATGGCATTACCTAAGAGATTTCTGACAGATGCAATGCACTATGAAATATACCAAATTTCTTGGGTGCAAACACATAACAATTAAGTGCCCAAAAGTACAGTTTCAGCGTATTATCATAATAAAGTCTACTTTTCAATAGTTTTAATGACAAGCGCGGATGCAGGTGTCATATTTGTTTTTATAAGGTTTGGTGACTAGGGAAGGAATGGTGATGTCCTTGTAGTTAAATCTCCAGGCTTTTACCGCAAGCAATTTTAATATTCCACCTCCTGCTGTCTTATCACATTTCGAGTGTACTTTGTAGGAGATGAAGCATTCCTGCTCAATAAGAATCCGATACGAACTTACACCAGAAGAACCCAAACTAACGCTAAAAGGATATTCAACTATAGATTTTTGAGTGCTACGAAAAGGTTGAGGGTTCATTTGGTATGCTGGTTTCGAAACTTAGAATTTTTAAAACACCAATTGACTGTGAAGGAGATAAAGTGGCCCATATTGTCAAAGCTGCTTGTATTTTGCATAACTTCATTCGGAAACACAATGATCGGATGGGTTTTTGCATCTCAAAACGAACCAGATATTGATGCTACCTGCAATGCCGTGCCGAGTCTACAACAAAAGCTTGGCAGATGTCAACCAATCACGACAAGGAATTTAGGAAATAGGCGATGCCCGTACTTTTTGAAACCTGAGATGCAAATGCATTGGCATCGCAAAACAATGTTTGTGCGTAAATACGCAAGCCACGGCGTTATCATTTTATGTATCGTTCTGTTTTTTTTTTTCGTTTTTTAGTATAAAAACTGTTTCTTGCAAATAAATGTTTATTTTTTGAACTATCTTTTTCATCTATAATCCACCGAATATCTTCAAAACGTTGAAAACAAGAACAAACTTACCTGTAAAAAATGTATCTCAGCAACTTGAATCCAAGCCTTGTCTTCTTCACTTTGTTGCTGTGGGCCTTTAAAGTGGGACCATAAGAGTACTGGTACTTTTCAACAGTCTGAACAAACAATATATTAAATTGTTCATGATCCGGTAAGTATATAGTTATTATTCCAACACGTACGCAAGCGATTGCCGATGCCCGAACGACGCCCAGCGAAGTTCGGACAAGCCGTTAAGGGAGAGAAAGATACTTTCCTCAAAAGTTAAGACCAAAGTTTTTCTACAAGCGCATTAAAAAGACACTTCTCAAATAAAGTGTGTTTTTAATTTTCAGGTATATGCATATTAGAAACGTACAATTTACTGATTTTTGATTTTAATTGTTGGAATTTTTGTAGTAAAGTAGGAACCTTGCTTTTGCCCTCATTCTCTTTTGTAGTATCAGGGGTTGACAAAATTTTATTGCACCATAGTGGTCGGTTTCCATCGGCCTAGCCTTTTATGTTAGTTATTTCTTTCCCTGAATAGGCCAAAAAAAGTAGCTTGAAGAACGCCTACAACTATGGCCAGTGTAGCATTGAGGTTCTGGAAGATGTAGGTAGCTGCAATCTCAGACGACAAATGAATTTACTCCTGGTAGATTTACCATATTTACATTGAATAAAAAAGCGACGATGGAGAGTATGTGAAGGTTGCAAAGATTCATATGTTTTAAATAACTTGAAGTATGTACCGTTGTTCATTTTTTCCGAGATTACAAATGCATTTGAAGAATCATTTTTGAGTCAACCACGATCTTTATGGTGACGATGCTTCCTTTATCTTCAATGTTGTTCAGGGTTATCTCGGCCAGTTCTACCCTACGGCAGGCACTTACTGGTCCAAATATAGTGGCTACTTTGATGACGACCATAAAATAAGGAACAAAAAAGCTTAATTAGTCTGGTCAGTATTGTCAGAGTCAGAACTAAAGTTAGAGATATTGTTTTCATCGTCGTCGTCGTCGTCTTCGTCAGTCGTAGTTACAAGAGGCGAAATGTCAGAGGAATCACACACTCGCATTGCCTCCCAAGTCTCTTGAATTATCTTTTCTGTATGAATATGTGACAATTCGATTTTGCCAATGTCAAATATTTGCACGCATCCGTTTATTAATTCTAAATTTATTAATGTGATTTGGTAACAATTTGTTTGAAAATTATACTTTTCTAATATGAATTAACTATATTTTAAGTATAGGTTAACAATATATTTTTATTAGCTTTTATAACCCGTTGTGACTATTTATTTTAGTTGATAAGCCATGTACAATATTATTAGAATAGCTTGGCTTGATTTGTATCATATTATCATCGAACAGCCAGCGAACCGATTTATATTTTTCAGAATTTTGTTAGTGAAGCCTGCAAAAAACGCTGCATTTGACTCGTTGATCCGTATTCTAGTAGTAGTTTTTGTGACCTTCGTCCGAGTAATAGCGATGTACCATTTCTTGTAAACGCCAGCTGTCGATTTAACTTTTTAAAAGTTTATCGTTTTGTTAGGACATATTCTCTGGTATTTCATGAATCCCTTGATTTGAATGAATTGATTGTGGCCTCCACCGTTATCATAATAAACGAGAATTAGGTCGTTTCTTATCTTAAAATTATTCCTTGTATCGAATCACTCGTCATGTTTCCGCCCATCACTACTTGTGACGTAGCATTTAATCTTGAAGGCAAATTGACGGAAGCCAATCGAGATTCCTTCTCAGATTCCCTTTCAAGGCGAGAAGAACGTTTGCTAGTGCAGTCAGAGACTGCACATTTAGTTTGTGATTGAATTCACCCCATTTATTGGGGATATATTGTGAAATCTCTTGTGCTTGGACACGACCGATTTTTCGGGATCTAAATACTATACTAGTGGCTATCCACGTCCGCCAGATAAGGCCGAGACCGTCGAATTTAGTTAGCCGTCTCACCGATCGAGGGTTTTTTCTGGAGGGCCAGAACCTTTATTGAAGGGCCACAACTTTTTCCGGAGGGTACAACCTCTTTCTCGAAGGCCACGACCTTTACCTGCCTCTAGAGTCACCCGGTTCTAGTGGGTTGGAAGTAGGTTTTATCAGCAGCACTTATCTCGACCCCAAGCTATCGAGACACCTCGGCTAGATCTTCCCTCGGGGTCATCGCGAGCCAATTCCTAAGTGCCCAGCGCCTCTACCAGAGTTCGACGACTGGATTTGGGTATTGTACTAGAAGCTGTATGTCTCATTAATTCTTGTGTTTATCCGTTTAATATAATCGCTCTTCGTTTTCTTTCATTAATATAAATCAAACATTGATCCCAGAGTTCTGAGGTAGCTCATTAACTTCATTTACATTTATTCACTGGTTTATCGGACAAGTTATCTGATTCCTTTGAATTTTCTCTCATTTTAATAAAAGTCAAGCCTCGGCTGGATAATTTCATTATTTTCATTCATTAGTCGAGTGATATACCCGCTGTGAATTATATCTCTTCATAATATAAATCAAGGGACCGCCACGCTTTCAATAGTTTTATTCTAGTTTGGTTCTTTTATTAACTTATCCAGTTTTTTTGTTGATTTAATTATTGTGTCCGTTCCTTGCGGCATATTATCATTGCTACACTCAAAATCGGTGCAGCTATTAGCGCACGCATACCTAGTTGTAATTAGCTTACTTAACGTCAAGTGATCACTTTGATAGGTAGTATTTAGTGCATTTAGTGGTAAGGCATACAGAACCGAGTATTAACAACGGAACTGGTCTCTGTACAATCTCCATATTGTACTCTGTTTATTTTATCGATTACTTTAACAGTCATTTAACATTCTTTTGTCTCTAACTCACCAAATTTTAATTTAACATTTTTCTCCAGATAGATTGTCGCTGTGTTTTCAAAAAAAAAGAAAAAACTTAGTAGCAAATATATTGTTCCTTAAATTTTTAGATTGTGTTTTTTTGATAGGTTAAGTTGATTAATTATAATTCCGCCATTATTCTCGTTTTCTTGTTAGTTTGAAATTAAGTACTAATTACCGGTCGTTTCTATGAGCTGACCTAGCCATCCTCTACAACACCAGCAGAGCTTTTTCCGTTTAGTTGGCTAGAACGGGTGGCGCTCAAACGACCCCACGACAGAAGCCGGGCTTTGTAAGACGTCTCTCCGGGGCTAGGTTCCTTTTTAACTAATTGGGCAAAAAAATCTTTACTTACATTTTGGGTTCAATCAGAAAAACGTGTTGCAAATAACATATTTTTGCCAATGATCAATAGAAATTTCGTTTATTATCCTTTCCCATGTAGCCAGAACTTCTGAAGGTGACCCCGCAAGATTGGAAATATATTGATCGTATTTTCAATTATATTCCGACTATACCATTTCAATTGCATGAAACTGGCAATGATTTGGTGGTTACAAAATTTTGTGTCCTAAAGATTTAACATATTCATCAAGGAAGTATTTTTTTTTTCACTAGGGCAGTTCAATTATGGAGTAATACTCCATAATTGATCTATCATGGCCTTTTCTGGAAAGTTAATATTCTGTTTCTTCAACCATTCGATAAGTCTCTCGATAAGATTTTCTCGGGATTTCTTCTAATAAACCAGAATGGTAACTTGCATTATCCATGATTATGAATGATTTTGGGGAAGATTCGGAACCAGATGAGTTTTAAACCAGCTTTCGAAGTTTTTCCTGCTCATATTGTCATGATAATCTTCCGTCTTTAATTCACTTTTGAATATTAAATTTGCGCCGTTGATGAAGCCATCTTTGGTTCCGACCTGGAACACAATATAACGATGATCTTAAAA
Organism: Pissodes strobi; assembly: GCA_016904865.1. Classification (NCBI taxonomy): domain Eukaryota; kingdom Metazoa; phylum Arthropoda; class Insecta; order Coleoptera; family Curculionidae; genus Pissodes; species Pissodes strobi. The sequence goes on along the minus strand of MU182027.1, from coordinate 234,054 downwards.
AATGAAAGATAACTTAATTTCTCTAAAACATCAAAACTATTCGAAATCAATCTACCACAATATAAATTTAATATAATTAATAAGTAATGTTCCATGCACATAGAACATGAATTTGGATTGTTTGGGAGGTACCGCGCGCGGCGCTTTATAAAGTCTCCCAGAAATTCACGGCGGAACAATATTATGAGTTTCATAATCTGTAATAATCCCTAAATACGTCAAGTTAATATTTTGCATTCCTAGGCTATATCAAAGACATTTAATAAATGTTTTTGGGCTATATATTGCTTCGCTGCGCTTTTTGAGAGATTAGACCTACTTTTAATTTTTTTTTGTACTTTTATAAGCTGATAAAAATATGAAACAGACGGAATTATGAATATTTATTAGACACCAGAAAGGATAACATATTTTTACATTCACCGTTTTTTCTTGAATCCGTATACTTGGTGTCAACTACTACGAAATAATCCCTTGCTAAAGATCCACGTCTCGTCAGTGAAAACTGGAGTAAAACCTTTCGGACCTAAATTTCAATTTTTAATATACTCCCTTACAAAAACTGATTCTTTTATGTACTATATCTGGCTAGTCGATCAAATATGTTCTATTATTTGATTTTTTCCACTTGAAGCCTATACTTTTGATCCTTCTTCTTAAGAAGTCGATGGAAAACTCAAAATATTCAATTTTCCCTGAAGTTTTGCCTTATTGTTGCCAATGTTACATATTATTTTCTGGCGTATATAGAATAAATTGTGTCCCGAATTATATTTATTCAAATATTTTGTAATTTCGGTTTATGCGGTGTTTTGCTTATAGAAGACATACTGGAAGCGTAATCCTGGTCTAATTTTATCCCATTCTTCTTTACATTTGCGATCGTTGTTGGGTTCAATTTTGTTGCATCTGCGGCTCGCACATTCTCAATTTGAAGGGCGATTCCGTTTTGGACTTTTTCCTTTTCCAGTTGAAAAAAGGCCAATATATTTAAAATTATCAGCTGCGTTTGTTCTTCTTCTTCTTCTTATTCTTCTTTTCCTTCTTGAAATAGGCTTTCAGCCTGTTTTTCCAGCTTTAAGGAGTTCCTTGCGACGTCGGCAGCCAGCTATCCCTCCACCTCTTTGGTGGTCTGCTTGGCGGTCTTCTAGAGTGTGGTTTTCCGTCTCTCGCAATTTTAGCAATTCTATTGTCTTCCATTCTGTTGATGTGTTGGTTCCACTCTCGCCGTCTCTGCCTCGTCCATCTTACAATATCCTCTATGTCGCACATTCGTCTTATTTCTTGGTTGGGCATTATGTCACGTAGCGTGTGTCCCGTGATACTTTGGAGCGTTCTCATCTCTGCCGTGCGGGTTATGCGCTGGGTTCTGCTGGTGTCTGCCCTCGTTTCTGCGGCATATGTGATTATTGGCCTCACACATGTCTTATATATTCTGGTCTTTGCTCTATTTTTAGGAACTTGTTTTCCATATACTGTCTTTCAAACATCCGGCTATTCCAGAAGCTTTATCTATTTGATTCTCTACTTCAGATCTCCTGTCTTGATTTGCGGTTATTTCTACCCCTTATTACTTCATTCACAATTAGGTTGAAGAGTACAGGGCTTAGAGAGTCTCCCTGTCTTATTCCTGTTGATATGGGCAATTCTTGGGTCAGGCTGTTGTGCACAAGTATTCTGGTCGTTGTATTGGTGTTCATGTTTTCAATAGTTCCAACTATTTCTTCCGGAATGTTGCCCTGTCTCAATATGGTTGTCATGTCATTCAGCCTCACTCGATCAAACGCTTTGCTTAGATCTATGAAGCATGTACGTCGGTTTCTCGTATTCGATTGATTTCTCGACTATTTGTCAAATGATGAATATGGCGTCTGTGGTAGATCTGTTTTTCCTGAATCCCTGTTGTTCTTCCCTTATGGGTAGTATTCTGAGATGATACCGCATATGATTTTCGTGAATAGTTTCATCACGGCGCCTAGGAGAGTTATTCCCCTGTAGTTTCCTGGTTGTTTTTTGTCGCCTTTTTTGAAGATAGGGATAGTGATACTTTTCTTCCAGTCGGTTGGTATAGTTGTTTCATTTAAGATCTTCTGGTAAATACTGGCTAGTTGTTCGCTTAGTGGGTACCTCCGTACTTTATCACTTCGTTGTTCAATTCGTCTATCCCTGGGGCTTTCCTGGTTTTTAGTTTCTTGGTATATTTTTCTACTAGTTCGTGGCTGCCATAAAGGTCATGTTCCATATCCGCAATGAAGGTTTCCCCAGTATTCGGTAATTATTCGTTATATTTCTGCTTGCACTCTACGTTTGTACATTATACCTATTATATCTTTTTCTCGGCATTATTTAAAATTTTTCGAAATAGCTTTCGACAACAAGTTGACAAAGTTTATTGTCAAAAATCATTTGCCTCTAGCGAGCAGCGGTTACAAACCATAATGACAGCTGAGTGGGCGGGACTTGTTTACTATTTAAAGGGTTTGTTTCAATGTCTTCATAGTCCAGCAAGTTACTTCCATCGGGTTTAGTCGTTTAGTGGGCTAGTGGTTCGAAGCTGCGTTTGAGACCGACGCTGCGGGTTCAATTACTGCCAGTGACAAGGCTCTTTTTTAAGGTTATGTGTGTGAAAAGTTTTTTTATTAATTTTAGGTATGCCTTGGGCTAGTTTTGGTTAGTTTTCGCCGATTGAGATCCCGTAGCGAGCGAAGCGAGCGGAGATCCATGCGTGAGGTGAAATACTAGATGCTCTAAAATAGTAAACAAACCCTCTAAATAGTAAAACCATGTCGCGCCCATTATGGTTTATAACCGCTGCTCGCTAGAGGCAAGCCCGCTGTTTGGAATATACTAAACAAAGATAAACTAAAAGGACATTACAAATTGGTATAATTGCGAATTTATAGTTTCTCAAAAAATCATGCGGAACATGATATTAATTTTTGGCAGCTATCACTGGGACATGTTAGATCAAAACCAAACATTTTTTTTCCGTTTACTAAGGATTTTATACAACTGATAAAAAATAATGCAAAGTACATTTTTTGTTAGTTATAACAAAGTTTACGGAATTAATATTTTTAATTATGTAAACTTTGGTTTTAACGTGTGTGAATAGGAAGCGTTTACGTAACTCCTCAGTGCTGAATACCGAAACAATATTAATTTTTGAAAGCTGTCATTCAGATATTGATATAATAATGACAAAGAAATAAAGATTTTTTCTACTACCGTGCGTAAAATACTCACTTTACTTTAGGCCTTTTTAATGTGCAGTTCGCAAAATAAGTTATTTTATGCACTAGTGTGTAAAGTAAATCTGACATATTTTTTGACATTAAGTGCAGTGCGTAAAATATACCGCACTAGTGTGTGAAGTAATTTAATAATATTTTTGTTTCTCCATATATTTTTCGGTAGTAGAAAAAATTTTGTATGCTGCTCATGTGTAAAGTACTCTTTTTTTTATTCATGGGATTGTCAATAGTCCCATTCATAAAAAGAGTCACTTTACACACTTGTTGCATAAATAGCCATTGCATAACTAATTAGTATTTAGAACGGATTTTATATAAGTTGTTAACGATAATGCAAACTATGTACCCCTCTTTTATGTCATATGTCATTTTGACGTGAGTGATGGAATTACTATTGATGATCAACTATTTAAAAAAGTAATTTTATTCAAAATAACTCTACACAAAAGTTTTTGACTATTAAGTAACTGGGATCTTCATTTTTCGAGAATTAAATGATAAGTGAAATGTAAAATGTAATAATGTGTCCTCTTTATTTATAGTTATAAGAGCATATCTTTTTCTTAAACAAAAAACTAAATACTACTTTTAATATATTATTATGTTAAGCAAACAATAACTTTCTTAATAAAGCCGAGAAAATTGTATAAAGCTTGCTTAGATATTTCCGTATTTTAGAGCTTCTTTGTCATTTGAAAGCAGGTAGATTATTACACAAAACCGAATTCTGCCGAAAAAACTTCATTTCTATCTATTTCGAGATATAATTATAAATAGGTCTGTTCTCTTCCAGGAAGTTATTAGACCTTTTTAAGTGTTTTAACCAATATTTCATCTGTGAGTAGCCGGAGCACAATTTTACACGGTATCCCTTTCTTTTGTGCCAGAAAATTAAATTATATGTTTGGTCATTGATTAGAGATTGACTGATGAAATATTGCCGTTTCCCACAGAAAAGCTGGAGGAATAGAGAAAACAAAGTCAATGTGGTGAAATACAGCGCTACAAATAGCGATCTTATTGAGTTTGTTTGCATATGTATGTAATCCGAAACCTTTTTTCGTAACCACAGTTTAAGGCATATGAAAGGGTAAATGGTTTCATGTAATATTTACAGCACATTGTCAAAAAAAAAATGAAAGTTAGCAAGTTTTGTGTGAATGCAAAATTAAAAAAAAATCAGTTGACCTCGGAAATTCATACGAGAAGTTTGAGAAATCTCAGTTTTTTCTGCAATCGTCAAATTATCCTGACCTAATTCTGTACTTGACAAAAAACATTTTTTACCTTAATTGAAAAAGCACTAATTTCGCTTTCAAATAAATACGAACTTTTACGTAATTTCAAAAAAATTCATACCAGAATATAACTAAAACATTTCTTTAAACAGAGTGTGCTATCATTTGGCAAATATCAATTTTTATTTCACCCCAACTAACTAAGTTTTTCTTTAAAAACCCTGAAATTTAGAATACATAAAACATTTTAAGGAAAAAATCCAAAATCTATACAGCAATTTTAAGAAAATTCAATCTCCACTAATCAATCTTCACTGTGCACTTTCCAATATTTGACAGTAAATAAAACGTTCATTCCCAGTAACTTGAGAAATACTAATTTTCCTTGGAACTTTTCAAATGTATATGAAGCACTTGCAAAAAAAACAAATCTTTTTCTCACCCTAATTGAAAAATACTGAATTTCCTCGAAAAGCTCTGAAACTATTTCTATATACACGGTGACAATTTGAACACTTGGCAATACTTTCTACATTAAAGAAGAAACCAAAAAATCAAAAAATATCATGTCTACAAAAAGGCCAGGGATAAAAATGATGAAATTTGCAAACCACCCTCACCCACCCCTGAAACACTACCCTCATCAACTTTAAAATCTTGAATGGCATTAACCCACTTGTGACACCGCTTTGTAAAGCTTATCAAAAATGCTTTATAGGATACTAAAATTAATGCGATTAAATGCGAAATGTCAGCAAAATTTTTAAAATCTGGTTTAAAATTGGCTTTTGCAAAATTTAACAGAAAAAAATAGAAAATAAACCTAAATGATAGAAAGGATCTTAAGCCTAAGATAAAACCCTATTGCAGTGCTAAAACCCTATTTTTGCAATAACGAAAATATTTGTTTTTGCTCTTTTTTAAACTATTTTGTCAAGTGCTCAAAATGATTTCCATTTTATTCAAAACAGAAATAAAGTTGATTTTCAAATACCTTCCTAACTTTCTGAAAAACGTCTCTTGGAATACTTCGAAAAGCGTCAATTATCCTCTGAATGCAATTCTTCCAGAAAAGCCGGCTAGGTTTTGTAAACTAGTGATTTAATGTAACCCCATAAAAGTCCATAGGGGTAAGGCCACTCAATAGACTATTCTGCCAATCAACTGGTTTGGATACTTTTGATCCAGTCACTTTTTCGTCACAGTAGCATAGTTGCTGGAAGTGTAGACAATCTTCGTTCAAACTTAGATTGTGTTGTAAGTCTTTGGTTTTCAGGTTCATGCACTATCGAGGGCTCTATAGTTTGGTTGAACATTTTATGATAAACGAGAAATTCCTTTCGATAAAAAAAGACCTATGATATTCTCTCCCAGTATTCCCAATGAAATATTGACTTTTTGGGGATAGATAGATAGATAGTATATTTGACTACATTTTGTAGAACTACAATTATTATTGTAGCAGGTCAACATAGTACATAGAAACTAACAACAATAAAATGTACTTAAGACTAATCTAACCTAACATATACTTATATGTATGTAAAGGACGAATTACCTAGATTGTAAGACAAAGTTTAAGTTCTTTGGTTTATGGTACAAAAACAGAACAATAAAAAAAAAATAATTTAAACATATTTAGTTAAAAAGCACATTGATTTCCGGACTCGAGATTGCATCCTTTACTTATTAACGGAGTAATACGCGTGTGTTATTAGGTAGTTTTAATATGAGCTTTAAATACGTTAGACGAAAGATTTTTAACCAACACTAGGAGGGCGTTATAAAAATGAAGTTGTAAAGAATTTTGTGACGATTTATTCAATCGATACCTTGGTGGTCTCATTAGTTCTGCCGAACGGGTTTTATAATTGTGATACGACGGATTTAACTTAAATTTATAATTATTTTTATGGATATCCAAAAGTTGGTGAAATATGTACAATGACGCTAATATCATTATTTTCAAATGATTAAAGTGTGCTTTACAATGGTTCCGGAAACCAGCACCAGCAACCAAGCGAACAGCCTTCTTCTGCATTCTAAATATTATAGATAAAGCATAGGAAGACTGACCCCACAAGATAACTCCATAGGATATGTGAGAATGGAACAAAGAATAGTAAACAGTCAAAAGTGAATGCGCAGTCCCAGGATATTAACACTATGGCCATAGGCTAAACTAGTTGTGGTGGAAGAAAATATTTCTTGGGTCTTATCATTATTAAATTTTAAACAATTTTGGGTAAACCAACTCTCAACTCTAATTTTACTCTCATTCATTCCACTCCTCAGATTCTCCCGAGATTAAGCTCTGCGTGCAAATGTTGCATCATCCGCATAGCAGACATTCTTGCTAAGTAAAAGGTATGCAAACAGATCATTAATATACACTAGTATAGAGTATAGGCCCCAAGACGGATCCCTGGAGCACTCCACTCTCCACAGGACACACTTCAGATATCTCACTATCCAAACTAACACACTGAATTCTGGATGCTAAGTAAGAATTTAAAAGATTCATGGGAAGTCCTCTGATACCATAGCGTGATAACTTGTCAAGTAAAAGTTGATGAGAGGCACAGTCGAACGCCTTGCTCAGATCACACAAAGTTAAACCTACATGCTCACCTCCTTCAAGGCCCTAGACTATGTCCTCCATAACTCTGGCAATTGCCTGAACCGTGGAATGGTTCCTACGGAAGCCAAACTATGAGGAGTATAAAACATTAAATTTTTCAAAATATGAGTTCAAATTACTTTTGATAATGACCTCAAATATCTTTATAGAGACTACCCTAGCTATCTTAAAAGAGTCTGGAAATTTACTCTGACTAATACACATGTTAACAGGTGAGTTAAGGTCTTACCAAACACAGGCTTATCTGTTTAAGAATATTAGTATTTAAATCGTATATATCACAGCTGTTAGATCACTTCAGATACTTAATGGCAGTCATGACATAAAATGCACAAATGATTGTGGCATGTCTGGGATATCGTTCAATAAAGCATTCTGCAGTTCACCATTGACAGGAAGATTCTTTACAATTTCTGAGGCTACTGATGCAAAAGATGTATTAAAATCATTAACTTATATATTATTGTTGATTTGTTTTTTGCTGCTCATTTATTTGTTTAAAAATTAATAATTTTCCATATATCCTTCCACTTGTTTTGGGAATTACAAATATATTGTTCAAAGGCCTATTTTTTTCTTAAAGCATTGGGCCCCCTATATTCGGAATGCAAAATCTTGAACAGATCTCTATACAGAGGATTTGACGAATTGACAGACACAAACTTAACTATGGACAGGGTCTCCCTCTTACTTTCCAAATCATGATTAAACCATCTCACCGGTGGTCTACTTTCAGTAATCGTACTTAAAGGAAAACTTTCACAAATTAATACCTGACCATTGGTCAATAAAAATGCCGCCATATGTTCTACACAATCACACTCACAAAAAACATCCCAGTCAATACATTCAAGACCATTTCTCAAACATTAAATACTCCCTGATGTAGTTTTTCTAATTTTACATCTTTGGACCATGTAGTCTACTTTAACTTGCACAGTAATCAACTGACCATAATGATCAGAAAGACACGGGTCGAAAATACCTGTCCTAAACCCACCCTGACTTATATTTGTTAAGATGTTGTCAATGCAGCTCACGAGAGCCATTGAAAGCCCTTGTATCATCCCTTACTGTAGCAAAAGGACCATAGCTGTCCATTGTACAGATTAAATCAGACAGAACGTTTGAACTGCCCTTAAAATTTATATTGAAGTAACCCAGTATTAAGATACTGTCAAACTTATCAGACAAATAATCCAAGAGCTGGTCAAATAACTGCAAAAACAATTCACTATTGCTAGAGCAAGATCTATACACAGTGACTATTACCTCCCTACTGGAAACTTCTACAGCACGGAATTCTGCATCTATCTCTTTACAGTAAGATTTAACATCTATAGACTTATATTTTACATTATTTTTTGCAACTATGCAGATACCTCCACGAATGTGCTCTTCCCTGCAAAAAAAGGATATTAATTTATAATTATTTACATTAATAAAGCTTAGTATATCAGTGTACCAGTGTTCACTAATAAATATAAATCATAGCTAGAGTTGATTAAGAACAGTGACAGTTCATCAATCTTATTATTAATCCCCTGCATATTAATATGACAAACTTGAAGCTCGAGTTTGATGCTTTCGCGATTTAAATTTACATTTTGACTACTGAGTGTACCCATTTGTAAAAAGATGTGGGCTAACATCACTCCAGTAGCGACAGATCTGTTTGAGCAAAAAGAAGATTCATTAGTGAAGCAAATGCTTTTTTATAAATTCGGGTGTTGCCATAATTCTGCATGTTATCGTTTCACAAAACTGAAATGTTCTGTCCTGATCATCGTCGCCAAGTCCTGGCAAAATTTTCAGTTTGTAAGGGTGAAAGGTATGCATTTTCATTACTTTCCTAACAGATCTTGTGGATATGAACTGCTGCTAATTAAAGCATTGATATCTTTCCATTTATATAAACTTGGCCAATAACTTCAATCTACATATCTTTATCCAAATCTTTAGATTGTTGTCTTTTTTTATTACCAACGAATCTAGTTTCATGAAAATTTGAAACCAAATCTCTTATGTAGACGTCGCTGATGTTTTTGGCAGGATGCTTTTCATTAAAAGTAATGGCAGTTTTCAAATAGCACATACCCTGAGCACTATAAAAAAGAATTTCTACTCGTTCTTCCATAGGATGTAGCAACGACAAGCATGTTAAATTTTAAATGACTTAAAAGAGGCAAATTTTATTGAAGATTTTACAAAAAAGAGTTAAAAACAAGTATTAGGGTTATTGCAAAAAATAGAGAATTTTAGAACTTGCATAATGTTTTAATTTAGTCTTGGGTTCCTTTTCCCTTCCTTCTTCAAAATGCTCCTAACATTTCGTACTTAAATTTCATTAATTTTGCTCCGGCTGAGAAGTATTTTTGATAAGCTTTCCAGAGAGGCGTGACAAGTGGAGTGGTACCATTTAATATTTTAAAGTGGATGAGGGTAGTGCTTCAGGGGTGGGCGGAAAAAAACCTCGTTTTTCCCTGAGTTTTTACAGAAATTGCTTTTAGTGTAGCGACGAAGTTTTCAATTTGTCACCCTTTACACGAAATTTTACGCAGATTTCAGAAATCCGTACGAATCTTTGACATTCAAACTTTTCCATAATGTTCAAATATATTGTCCTGTTCACCTTCGAAACCTTTTTTTCAACTACTAATTTTTCTCAAAAATGTGAACTTTTTAAATATACACGAAATTTTACGTAGATTTTGAAGATCCATAGTGGAATTTTAAGGAAACCCAAACTAACCTAAATTTTCCTGTTCGCATTTTTGATTGTACTAATTATTTGAAAACCACTTACCTACAGAATAGCTAGCTTAAAATGCATATCAAATATTTTAGATGCCACCAGTTATTTTTTCATAATAAGGATATTGCAATCCAACGAACTTCCAATCGGTTACAAAACCCCGAACTTTTTTAACTTTCAAGTCGTCAAAAATACTATACGAACAGAAACTACTAAGCGATTTCAGAATAAACAAGTTAATCGTATACCGAGATTGAAAAACATCGAGCATTATTCATTGAGAAGTGGAAAAATAACCTCTGGTTTGGGGCGGCCAAATCAAAAGCTGTCAGAGACCAGTGGTCGCCTGTCAATAACTCTTATATTTGAACGATATAAAATCGTTTTGTATACCTGAATTTTACTTATATGCCCGGTTCTTTAAAAAGGGCGCCAAATAAAGGAAGCAGAAAATTTACTGATTGAAAATCAGCTGTAGGGGCACAATACTTAAAATTGAGATTCCTCGACCTCTAAATATAGGAATTTTGCATAAAAATTTGGACCACATCAACAATAAATTTTTATTTGTTGTGCCAAAGCGTTGCCTCTCTTAAAACCTTTAAAATGAGGTGCCCCTCGATATGGTGTTGCAAGCTAGTTCCCTGGAACTACGGAGCAGAACTTAAAAAATAATTGTTAAGTGTATAACATTTCTAGAATTTGCTTGATTCATTTTACTTATTCTAGGGATATTAGCTTGTTCTGAGAGTTTTCGGACAGACGGTATTTAAAAGTTTCATTTCTAGGTCTTCCTTTAGCTGTATGCTGAAGAATACCACCTATATATTTCACAGTTGCCATGTATCAATGCTGAAGCTGCCGCCAATAATATCATTATAATCATAACATTTTATTATGTAACACAAAGCCACATTTATTTCGTAAAAAACAATTCAGCGCTTCGGTGTAAAAATTAACAAGTTGTTCTTGCATTTTCAAATCTGTTAAATCTACCTGAATACGCTGAAAAGACGATTAGAACTGCATTGGTAGATTTTTAATTATTTGCCTATTCCAAGAAACTAAAAGTGAAATATAAAACGAAAATTCGATATTCAATCTCGCCAGGTGACCACAAAAAATGCGGAAGCTGTTGAATACCCCACCCGCAACTACAGATTTTTATTTTTACCCAAATAAAGAAAAAAGAAACCCATAAGGACCCGAACATGTGCAATCCATCAATAATGCGCTCGAAAAATTCGAAAAGGCCCATATTTGCACAAATCTCTCCAGGTCAACGTACCTACTCTAAAAAAACATAATTTGATATCGGCATCTTTGTTCCTTTTTCACACAATGGCCCGATTTCACGCGAGAGGATACGATACTTTTCGAAAATCGAATCATTATGCGAAATAAGAGCCCAGAACTGCCCTTTGTTGGTCACCCACTACACTATGTAAGTGAATGTGAAAAATGAATCCCTTTAATTTAGAAATTCTCAGAAGAAAGGGCATGGGGCCAAGGAATTAGGTAAAAAACGCTACTTGGAATAAATAATGTTGGCGATATTTTTTCTTATTTATATTTCTTCTATGGGGTTTACCGCGCTGCAGCGCAAACGTATTAACACTTTTTGATAAGAATAGGCGAGTTTTGAATTATGTACGTTTAAATTATACCGGGTGACAATTTGAAAACTTACAATGGCTATATTTTCTACACTTAAGAAGATATTAAAGAACCAAACAATACTATTTCTACAAATACGCGGGGGAAAAAACTGAAGAAGTTTGCGAACCACTCTCATCCACCCCTGAAGCACTTCCCTTTTCAAATTAAACTCATTAATAGCTATATCCAACTTGTGACACCTCTCTGGAAAGCTTAACAGAACTTGGCAACGATTATACGGACAGAAGAATTCAGTTTTGTAAAACCATGCAAGGCGAATTACGGCAACACCCGAATTTATATATAAAAAAAAACATTTACTTCAGTGAAGAGTATTTTTTTTTCCTAAATGGTTATGTGACTAAACAACACTGTAGCAAATGAAGTGACGTTCACCTACATCTTTTTACAGAGGGGCACACTCAATATATCCAAAAAGTCAATGTTTGGGCGGGAATAATGGGAGAAAATATCATAGGACCTTTTTATTTAAGGAAATTTAACCGGCCAAGTTTATGCTGAAATGCACAATCAAACAATATAGCCCTCGATTGTTCATTGACTTGAAATCAAAGAGACTTACAAGGCAATCTAAATTTGAACGAAAATCTTCTACACTTCCAGCAAAATGGTGCATCCCCACTATGTTGATGTGGCCAGAGAGTGGTGGACCAAAATTATCCAAACCAGTGGATTAATAGAAGAGGCAAAATTGAGTGGCCCCAGGATCACCTAAGCTTATCCATATGGACTTCTTTTTATGGATTTACATTAAATCACCAGTTTATAAAACAAATCCGACTTCTCTGGAAGAATTGCGTCAGAGGATAATTGATGTGTCGAAGTATTCTAAGAGACATTTTTTCAGGAAGTTAGAGAGGAATTTGAAAATCGACTTTATTTCTATTTAGAACAAAATGGAAATCATTTTGAGTCCTTAATAGAATAGTTAGAAGAAGAGTATTTGCGTTATTGCAGAAAACAGAGAGTTTTAGCACTGCAATATGTAGTGTTTTGATTTAATCTTAGTCATCATTTGAGATTATTTTCTAATTGTTCCCGCTAAAGTTTGTGAATACATATTATTAACATGCTTGCCAACGTTGAAAACATCCTAGTCAGGAATGAGGTTGAAGCACCCTGGTTCATCCGTAATAAACATTTACCGAGAGGCTTACAATGGACTACCACCCAGGAAGCCATAAGATCAAGAGCCGAGAAGAACTTCCAGGCGGCTGCACAACACCGCAGCCAGTAGCTCAGGGGCATTTAAAGATCCTTTACACAAATAGTGCACTATGTAAAAATCGACCTGTCCTATTGGTCGATCCATCTCGTATTACGATATTATGTCTGCGTGATGCAATCGGTTTCTGTCAAGAGCTCTCGTGGTGTAGAGGTTTAGATCGTTGGGTCTCACCTGGAAAACGCGGGTTCGAACCCCGTTGCTTTTTTATTATTTTTTAAAGGTTATGTTTCTATACAGCTTTTTTTCTTGATTTTGGGTATGTCTTGGGTTAGATTGGGTTAGCACCTGGTTAGTTTCTTTTTCTTGAGCCCCCGTAGCGAGCGAAGCGAGCAGAGGGCCATGCGGATCGACCAATTGGAAAGGCCGATTTTTATATAGTGCACTATTTGTGTAAAGGATCTTATAATGCAGCTCAGGGATCAAGAATTCGAAAGTGTCAGTTATTCATGACCCTATCAGAGATAATGGTACTTAAGGTAACATACCGGTAACCCTTGTTGCACTCCGAGATATTTAAGGTACAACAACGACGGCGGCGTTTTAGTGGGCATTACTCCAGGGCGGCGGTACCCACACTCCCTGCTTCAAGAGAGACAGGAGTGCGTAAACTGCATTTCTCCACGTTACAATTCAGAATGGAGTATGGACATTTCTAACATTTAAAAAGCAACACATACGCAGTAACCAATGATTGATGCCATGCAAATTTAATAACCCTGAAAACGCAGTAATTTAAATTACTGCGTTTTCAGGGTTAGTCAAAGAACGTCATTTATTTACGTTTAAAAATGCACCAACTAGGATGAACTATTTTCAGTTTGTATACAACCATCGATCCTTTTGAACCGCACTATAAAGGGTTCTGTAATAGTGCGTCAGGCATCCATAGCTTCTATACTAATAATTAAGTTAGGAATTTCGTTCGAACGCAGATCTTCATTGTAGATATGAGTGTATTTCTGGAAAACATTTTCGCATATATAGGGTGGTGATGACAAAATATACATATATATTTTTTAAATAGACACCCTGTATTTTTACATATTTTGTTTCTTTTTAGTGTTCTTTCTTATTTCCCAAAATTTTATGTGAATGGCTTCAGTAGTTTACGAGCAATAAATTAAAACAATAAAAATATTTTGCACGCCTGGAAATAAATTATTAAAAAAATGGTCTAAGATCTGTTTTGTCCGGCTACATAGTCCGAACTTTAATAAAAGAGGTCTAACGATACTGTCAATTTAATAGTTTTATCTTATTTTATATAGGGTCTTCAAAATTTGGTTCCAAAATTACAACTTTCAAACTAGTTTTTCATATGAATGTAAAATGATGCATCTTGTATATTATTTCCCTCTCTAATGCAGAATTTTACTCCAAATATTTTTTGCATTACATGTGTATTAAAATTCTGGACCGTTTTCGAGATATTTACCACAAACCATAAATATGCTCATTTCATTAGTAAAGAATTACAAAGAACAGTAACGCATTTATTTTAAAAGATGTTCAAAATGTCTTCCATTTTATTCAAGGCATCTGTCTATACTCTTACTTGAAAGAACCTTTCCACATCTCGGAGTTTGCGCGTTTAAATATTGCAAACGCGTTGATTATTCTTTGTCGCATGTTCAGTGGTTGGACGTTCCGTATAAACAAGGGCTCTTATGAACCCACATAGAAAAAAGTCGAGTTTGATTAAATTGGGCGACGTTGGAGGCCATCTAACTGGTCCACCCCTTCCAATCCAGCGATTTTCGTAAGTGTTATCTAACAAAGCCCTGACTTGTCGCGTAAAATGGGCTGGAGCTCCATTCTGTAACCACAGGTTTTGTGCCTGCATATTTGTTGGTGAATTTAAACGGAACGATTTACCTGTAAATCGTTTGTTAAAAACTGTAAATACATTTGACCGGTCAGATGGCCGTTAAAAAAGTAAGGGTTTTCAACTTAGTGAGTATCGTTAGACCTGTTGTATTAAAGTTCGGACTATGAGGCTCAGACAAAACAGGTCTAAGACCCTTATTTTAATAATTTTTTTTGAGGCGTGCAAAACGATTTATTATTGTTTTTAATTTATTGCTCGTATACTACTAAAGCAAATCACATAAAAGTTTTGGAAATAAGAAAAAGCACTAAAAAGAACCAAAACATCCAAATAAATACAGGGAGTACTAGTAAAAAATACATATATTTTTTGTCACAATACTTTGCTGGACCACCCTGTACATGCGAAAATATTTCAAAGAAACTCATATGTACAGTGAAGGTCTACATTCGAACGAAATTCCTAACTTAATTAGTATAGAAGCTATGGATGCCTGACGCACTATTGCGGAGGCCCCTATATTTCATCTAGCCCAAAGAATTCGGGATATATTATAACATGCAACGATTTAAATATACTAAAAATGTGATACAAAGGGTGGTCTATAATACCATACCATACGTTTTACATCAGGGCAAAGTAAATAAGGTTTTAAATATGAAATTCGAGCTTTTTTGGGCACGTCTAAAAGCTCCCACGATGTCCATCGTTAGCCCGGCCAGCCCTATGACATAACATTAGATCAGGCTGTACCTACGACTTCCCTTTCCGGGTATGCCACCCTTCATTTTTAGAGATTTTAGGGAATATCGCTTAGTTTTGATCCCAGACAGGACCGGCATAAGTTCAACACAAATAGATATAATGGACCTTTTCGGTTGCAAATGGGTTGTCTATTATTTATTTATTTATTTATTAATTTATTCATGGGTAGAGACTATATTAACTTAGCACAACAAACGAATACATACTAAGTAATATAAATAAAATATATTAGTAATGAGTTAAAGAAAGAAAATAAAATAAATGAATATTTTGTTAGGTGCATGAGCATGGCCGGCGATGGAGCCGAGCAAATAGCTCTCAGCGCGAGTTGAGATTAGACGGATCATTGAATGGAAGGTAACATGACGTAGGGATAAACGAATTACAGTAATTTCCATAATTCGTGCGAATAAGTGAAACATGGTATATGGATTGAGGAATGAGTAACTCTCGGCACACGGGCAAACAGATTCTATCGAACAAAAAGAGACATGACACGTTCTGGTTTATTAGATTATATAACATTTATAAGTCTCTACTATTGGATCATATTAAGCCGTGCCTAAATTTCCCTACTAGTGGACTCCACCATATTGCCCTTATAGGCCGAGTACTTTAAGAACTTATGCTGGATCTACTCAATTTTATTTTTGTAGACATTCTAGTTTGGGGTTCAAATACAACATACAGGAGGTTTATCATATTAGTTGACCTAAAATTCGACGAGCATCTCCTAACATACCCTAGATCTTTTAGGGGTTTCGAAACCACTTCCGCAATGTGGGGGACAAAGGTGAGTGAAATGCCAAGAGACACTTCTAAGTTTCTAACAGCAGTGACCGCTTGAAGTGTCTCATCATTGATACTATGTGCAATGTTTCTGGTACGGACCAGGATTGACATTTCCCTATGTTGACGTTTCCTAAAGAGCAGCATAGTGATCTATCTCAATTTGATATATTTAGTATTAGTATAGAAAAATTTTAGATCCTCTGCGAACAGGAGAAAGTCGCTGTGACTGATGCATTCCTGTATGGCCTTGACAAAGAGACTAAACAGCATCGCCCATTAAATTAATATGTGAAAGAAAGAGAACAATAATCTATTTCTATTTACCTTGGTTATTGGAAATCCAAAAAGTATGTACGGGCAGTTTTTCAAATTGCTAATAACCAAAATAAACTATTTGATAGACGAAAAACACCACGGATAGCTATTGCAACGGTGTATTGTTAATTTTCTTTGACATATTAGTTAAATGGACGATATCTATCAGATAAACAATTTGTAGAATAATTTCAATTGTTGGAATAAAACAAATTTGTGATACTCTTAAAAAAAAACGTTTAGTTGCCAATGACTTCGAAATTATGCTGAGACATTACTTTACTAAATGTTGCCATCACATGCGCGGATACGTCACGATCACATCAGGATCTATTAAGTCGACTCTGAGTTTTTTGAGGGCTGGTTTTTAGATTAACCCTTTTTGAGGTATTAAAGTATCTATTTTTATGATACCTGAGTAACATTAGTTTTTATTACCGACCTATATCAAATAGATGGAATTTCGCCAACGAAAGTGAAACGAATACTCAAAAGCCTAGATACTCACAAGGCCACACCGGACCGAATGGCATTCCTTTAATAGTGCTTAAGAAATGTGCTGCTGAACTATTAGCTCCACTATGGAGGCTTTTCTCCCTATCATACAGAATTGTATGCTTTCCTTCTAGCTGGAAGTGCGCTCAGGTGCAACCAATCGCTTCTAAAACGATTCCAAATAACTACCGCCCATCATGTCCAAAATCATGGAGAAAATCGTCAGCGAACAGCTCTTAAAATATCTCGAATCGGCAGGCATCATAAGCGATCGCCAGTATGGCTTGCCGCAAGCACCGATCAACGGGAGATCTCCTAACTTACGTGACCTATCTGTGGGCCAAATCCATCGAGAGCTACGGCAAATCTCGTGCAGTGGCTCTCGACATATCCAAAGCATTTGATAGGGTGTGGCATGGCGGATTGTTAAGCAAATTGATATACGGACTACCAGCACTGCTTGTTAGCTTTCAAATTTCTTAAGGGATCGAAGATCGAAGTATCCGAGTTGGTATTGATGGACATCTCTCGGTGAAATTTAAAATCAATGCCTCACACTGTTCTTGCTCTATATCAACGATTTCTTAGAGAGGATAAGCAATTCTATTTACAGCTTTGCAGACGATAGCACTCTTATATCCTCATTCATGTCGCGGACTCCAATGACCGCTGCTCGTTCCCAATGCGAGCGAGAAAATCAGATTGCTGCCATCAATGAGTATATGGACGCCATCGTAAAACAGGGTGAGGAAAACAATGCCTAGTTTAACGCAGAAAAGACTCAAGCTGCTGTCTTCCTTAAAAAAGTAAACATCGCAGGACCTGACTCATCAATGACAGGACCAACAGTGACTCTGGCCCCATCCATAAGCTTGCTGGGCATCAACATAGAAAACAATATGTTTTGTCGTAATCACGTCACCAAAATCGCCAAGGCAGCAGCACAAAAGCTCTATAGAGCCAAAAAGTTGTATTCACCTCATCAGCTCTTACTGCTATGTCAGGCCCAGATAAGACCATTTCTGGAATACTGTTCCCATGTGTGTAGCTCGGCACCCAAACACTTGCTCAAGATGGTGGACTTCATACAGGGGAGAGCAGTCAGTCTTGTGGATGACTCAGAGGTCATTCAGGCCTTGATAGCCTTGAATATTGAAGAAAAGTGGCGGACCTATCTCTTTACTATCGATACTACAACGGAAGGTGTTCGAACGAGCTGTCACTTATGATTCCGCCTAGAGTTGTGCCAAACAGAAATACCCATCAGACGCAAGGTAGTCATCAATATGCGATTCAGTTGCGAACACATATGACGTCGCTGTTACGGGACTCCTTTATCTGGAAGACTGCCTCGCTCTGGAATGCACTTCCGAGTAACTACAATCTACAGCGCTTCAAGTCCAGCGTCCACCATCTTTTCCGCATACGCATCGCTAGTGGTATTTCCTTTTGTGTGTGTGCCAAACATAATAATAATAACTGTTGTTTAAGTTTGATGTTTGTAATTTATGAAACATGTTTTTTAGTAAGTTTCTCGCTTTTGTTTATGGGGATATGTACTGATTTATTTAAATAACTAGGTTTTGAACTTATTCAAAACCATTTATTTACTTTGTGAGCTGTCAACAAGATATTCGATTCGAACATTAGAACTTAGTTTGAGCTTGAATTTGAATTTGTGCTGGAACATGAATTTAAAAGTTAATCTAAAGATGAATTTTTCTTTACCTTTTGCTTCTGCTTTTAATTTTAATCTCACTTTTACTCTTTTGACTTTTGCTTTTATTTTCACTTTTACTAGGTTTTGAGTTTATCTTAAACGATATTTACTTGATTTGACGAAAGCTTGTATTCTTTAGGGATTAAAGCATATTTTTATTTTGAGTTTAAGTGAATTTAAATTTTACTCTACTACCTTATTTTTACTGTCACCTTTACATTTACTAAGGTTTGATTAAATCATAGACCATACCAGTTACTTACTGAGCTTTGCAAACAATAGATCATATCCTTTGAAGATTAGGGCATTTTTTAAATTTGAGCTTGAGTTTGAGCTAGAGTTTAGGTGAATTTGAATTTTACTTTATTGCTTTTTTACTTTTAAGAAGCTCCGAGCTTATCAGACTATATTTATTTACTGACCTTTGCCAATAAGAGATTCTATTCTGTGGTCATTAAAAGATATTGTAAATTACCGTAAAACGGGGATACTTTGTACAAATTTTGAAGGTTTTCTAATTACCTGTTTTGTTACACGTAGGCTTTTCGTTCCAAAAAAATATGGAAATTATCAATACGGCACTCGTTTATAAGTAGACCAAAAATGACTTGTAGCTTCAAAAAGCTTTCAAGAAAAAAGTTGTTTTACAGGGTGCCAAAGTGTCTTTAGCCCTAAGAGAAAAATCAATATTGTGCCATTGTAGGACCACAGCAGCGGGGCTACTTTGGGACACAAAAAAACATATTCTTTCCAGAGTTAATATTTTCAAAAAATGTAACATTAAATAAAATACGAGGTCTTTTCAAAAAGTTTATTATATATTAAACAAAATATTGTATCGGGCCTTTTTAATATATAAACGCAGATTGCATCGAAAACTGAAAGATAAACTCTTAAAATAAAATTATAAAAGCAAATTATAAAGATAATATTACTTAGTAGTTATAACTATATCAATCATCGCCCTCGCAGGCCTCACAGGAATATATATTTTTTATTACCCACAGATCCAATTCTTGCAAAGAACACACTGAATCCAGTCTGAATCAACATAAAGTGACCGACCATTCAGCTGCACAAATTCCACACTCTCCTTCATCTCTTGCAGAGGAAGAAGACGCTTGACTTATTTTTATTTTACAATCCTTATCTCTCTTTCTTTTGCCCTTATCTTTGCCTTCATATGTCTGGGTAATTTCAGATTCATTTTCGAGTTCTATATTTACAGTTTCATATTCATTAATGGCTTCATCTTCAATAGTTTCTTTATTTTCACTATGTTCACTTTGATTTTGATCGGATTCATCTTCTAACTCAACCTCTTTTCCAGGAATTACTTTTCGATCACGTTTCTTTTTAGGTGTCGCAGTCTTGACTCCACTCATTTCCTGAAGAAATTGCAATAAAGTCTCATTTAAAACATGTGAAGTATTTTCAGAATCGGTCGTTTCGGGCAGTCGAGATAAAGGGCTCGTTGGGTCAAATGGATGAAGGCATGTTGCCCGAAATCCGGCCTTAAAATTTGCTTTCACCGTGTGACTCACTGTTTTTCAGAGGCGGCTTAATAAACTGGGAAAGTGTTCGTTATGTAAAGTGCCTCTTATTCGAGACGTTTTCCGCTAGTCGTCTAAAACGGCTCGCCACTTTTTTCATCGCCGCAAACATTGAAACATCCAGCGGTTGCATAAAGTGGATAGAATTTGGGGGTAGTAGGGCCATATATTTTGTGTCCTTTTGCAGCTTTGATCATAGGAGGAGAAAAATGTGGTACTAAATTGTCACCAATAACTATGGCTGCTTGTCCCGAACAGATTTCTTTAACATGCGGTAATGAAATTTTAAAAATCCGATCTCCAAATAAGTTCATGTCGAACCAACCACTCCTGCTGTTTCTGTAAATTGTGCCGACAGGACTACCAATTTTCGTATACATTTGGGCTTTGTACACAACTATCGGTGGCAAAAGTGTTCCATCTGCATTTCCACACATCATAATGCTTATTGTTACACGAGAATGTTCTTGGACCCTTTCTAGACGGTTGGTCCCCAACAAACCAAAACTTTTTTGTCCCCTGGGTCGTCGACTACATTCGTTTCGTCGTACTTGTGTTTAGTACTTGCGGTTTCTAAGACATGTCTAATATTATTAAAAATCTCTATTAGTTCTGCTTCGGCTATGAAAATCCTAGATCATTTTATGTTTGAGGCTAACCTAAAGCTCAAGTTATTCCTTAGCCGGATTTTTTCGACAAAATCTTTGCCTGGTAAGTTATGTTGCCATTGTGTAATGGTTTTGCCTTGTTTTGTGACATATTTTTGCACAATTTGCCTGACATCACCTGATGTTACGGGAAATCCCCATTCTGCCACTAATTTGTGACCTCCGATATTGCATGCTCTTCCCTTGCCCTAAGGATAGTTGGATGATCTACAGATTGCTCATTTCTTCCAAACAACTTGTTTTGGAGAGTTCCCCTGGGAATATTCCAACGTCGGCTTACCTCAGCCTGAGACATCCAATCACTGCGCGCACAGCACATAATAAATCCGCCTCTATATATAGGAGCTATACGACCTAGACCCAAGGATTTTTTGATGATATTTTCAGACTATTGTGTATTTTAGAGGTTTCTTGAACACTTCAATTGACAGAAGTTATTTGAACCCGGAAAAAGATAAACAAAAATTAATAGAACAAAAATAGTAACAACCAAAGTTTTGACCTTACCGCACTATAGTTATTTGCTTAGAGAGCTATGTCAAAAAGAGTATTACTTGAAGACTTCCCAAGTAACACTAATGCTTTTATTATGATCTCCAAGGTCGCTTAAAAAGTATACAATAAATCTTCGAATAAAGCCACATGATCTTCAAGATAGTCTTAGGACTACCATAAAGCAACTTTTAGCCAAAAAGGGCCCATCCTAAAATGATCTTCAAGACTAAATTTTAAAACTACATTAAAACCAATTAGTTTTAATTTTATATTCCTAAGCATTTCGTCAAGGCAACTTTAAATGTATGTATCAAAGCTTATTAACTGACGTTTTTAGCAGACGAAATTACCATGAATCATTATAATTAATCTTAAAATGGTTTTATTTTGTTTGCTAAATTCGGATAAATAGTTAACGGTAAGTGTCTCCATCTTATAATGGCAATGGCAGAGAATAAACGTAACGCGCGCATATAAAGCACATTATGGATAATATTGAAATGTAAACTATTCTAAATTCTATTACTAAATTAACTTATTGAGAAAATGGCGTTTTAACCGAATGTGGAGGGGGTAGAATTAGTTTTAATAAAGCCGTCAAAAATCCAACAGACATTTCTTTTAACCAGTGACTAAATTAACACCTTAGGAGCTTTAAAATATTCTTAATGAACTCTTTAAAAAGTAAAAATTATGTTTCTGGATTTAATGTGGAATTTTATTTAGCAAATAGGCTTATGACAACATAGGCTTCTTAATGGGTTTTAATATGTACATCAAGGGTACTCCATAAAACTAAATTAAAACTATCCAAAATTGATTGTTTTAAAACCAACTTGCTATTTAATTCTTTAAAAAGGCAAATTAGTTTTAAAATAGTCAGTGTCAGGAGCATTATAAAACCAGTACAAGTTCAATTAAGAGTAAATAGTTTTTTATTTTTATTTAAAGAGTGCATTAAATCCTTTGCATAAGAATAAGTGCTCTTAAAGAACTTTTAGTTTTTCTTAAGGTGGCTTTAAAACCAATATATTTTTATTGAACAGATTAAAGCTTTTTTAAACCCTAAATAAACCAAAAGTGTCTCACAATTGTTACTTGGGTTGGACATTGCAGCCTACTGGA
Source organism: Pissodes strobi (assembly GCA_016904865.1). Taxonomy (NCBI): domain Eukaryota; kingdom Metazoa; phylum Arthropoda; class Insecta; order Coleoptera; family Curculionidae; genus Pissodes; species Pissodes strobi. Next base: position 211,502 of record MU182027.1, on the reverse strand, counting down.
GAATATCAGGTTTTCTCTGCAACTGAATATAATGATGATGCCAAGATTATTCATCAGGACCTAGCCAGCATTTTGGAACTTCTATATAAACTTCAAATAGTTCCGGAAAACTGTGACTTCCAACTCTACTGGGATGGCGCAATCGTAAATAACCAGACGGTGATGCATAATAGACCTGGTGTCACCCTCGTAAACAAATTTTCCAAGATCGCCTTTTGTTTCCAAACAGTGGTACAGTAGGGCCACCAACCAAAATTATTTATGGTGGTGTTTCTCAATAAACTAAAAACTCGGTCAGGCATATATACTGGTGCCATTTATGCCACAGCTTCAGCTATGTAGATATTTTGACTCTTAGCCCCTGTCTGGAACATGTATTTTTTTATGGCAATCTTATATCTTCGTGCAGCATCGGTACATTACTTGATTTTTGTCATTTAATCCATTACTTAACTAATAAGTCTCGACCCGGTCCTGCCCCATTCTCGTCTCGTCGTTGGTCCAGCCAAACAACAATTTGGAATCGAAGGGTTCTCTCCACTCTCATTTAATACGTCTTTATTGGAAACTCGAATAGGGACGTGCAGAAGGGTAAAAGACCGAATTTGGGGCTCATTGTGTAATTTCTGAACTCGTTTTTGCACATTGTTTTAATGCGGGAGCCTGGGGTGGATACGGCGAGGGTAACCGCTTCTGGCTAATGTTGCGATCAACCCCTTGCGACTGTCAATAATTGATTCGTTAGATTTGCTGACGTCATCCCGTAAGCGGTTATCCGCTTTTTGGAAATCAATTTATTTATTATGCGGATTTTAAATCAATGATCGATGACTCTTTTAATGGAAATTTAAAACTTACCTAAAAGCTCAGACACATTTTGCAGGAAATAGAGTTCCGGTTTCTAGAAAATAATAAGCAAATAAGTATCTATCGCTATCTAGAGCTTTATCGCGAAAGTAGGTAGTGTACAGTTTACTGCCTTTTGTAATATATTATAACAAATATTTTCAGTGCTGTGAACACCCGCAGGGCTAAAAGTGTTTCAGTGGCGTGTGCCGTTTAATGACGTGATATTTAGCACTATTGTTCTTACTGAGAAAGCCACTATGTACGTTTCGATCACTGAAATTATTTATGAATAAGTAGTACAATTACAATAAAATCAAGACTGCTCTTGCACATAGCGGCTGCTCAAAAATTGTACTACAAAAGGCTGATATTGTACTTTATACAAATGTGGCTAGAATGCTCAAGAAATACGTGTTTTTAGAAAAAAATATTATACACTATAACAATTAGTTTTTTTTAATGTGCTGCATTGATTAGATGTTTTAAGGAAACTCGGCAAAATATACATCTTAATGGTATTTCCTATTTTAGGGTGTGTCGATGTAAATAATTGCTCTTAACAACATTTCACTAATTTTTGAGCGAAAAAATTAATATTTGAAATAGTGTCGTTAGTTTGGCCTACGGCTACGCAAAGAACTAACTTTGGAATAGTTTGGCAACCATATCTCGTCGCATGATATTACACAAGAAAATATTAAAACTTTTGATGTTACTTTTACTTTTATTTTTGCTCTTCGGCACAGTACCACAGATTACTTAGAACAGATGCGACTCCTTTAATGTTTTTCCTGTACTGCGTTACAGATGTTTTGCCTCATTGGTTTTAATTTGTATAAAACAATTCTAAATAATATGACTATGAAAATAGGTTGCTTATTTTAGAGTCTATCAAAACATGTGGATAACGTATTTGTCGAGATTTAAATATTTCAAAAACATATCTGCATCTTTTACATTAATGACTACTGCGACAATCACTTTTCCACGTTATTTGTTCAAAATAAAATCAGTGAGACCATTTTTTTCAGCTTTTAAATTGAAGGTTGTGAAAACAAAAGTCACTTTTAGCCATATACTGTTTTTATTCACCAAAAATATTAAAGATGGGAAAAAATATTAATTTTCCTATGAGTTTTTCCTTTTTTACAACTTTTAAGATCTCTGTTTGCATATTTTATTGTGTGACATAGTCTTAACCTAATAAATAATTTAATTACATAAAATAAAGGACCGAACATGGATTTCTGAAGGGTATAGAATTCATTTTTTGAAAATAAGTTTTGGTAACGTTTATCTCTACAGATATTTTTAGCAAACTCACTTACAGATATTTTTCTAGTTTAGAAACAAAATAGATGAAGCCTTCGTTGGGTGATTTTAATTTTCTAAATTAATGGTTTTTTAACAAGAGCAAATTATTCCAAATGAGCCACGAGACCGGACAGAACAGATAGTCCATCTAGATGAGACGCCTCACTTACAGGACAGTCAAGACGAACCCTATTAGAACCCATCTCGACTGCACGTGAGCAACATATTCCATAGCCTTCTATCTTATTATGAGGGTTCTGACCCTCTTAACCGTCCGTCTTTGCCCAAACTAAGAAAGCATCTTCAAGGCCAGAACATCAGCCTAACCAATGAAGTTCTGAGTTCTGAGGGAACACCTTGTCTCTTTCCGCACACTAGATGAAGTACACTTGTCGGTCTACTGCGCTGCTGTTACCGTCATCGAACTCAATGGCCAAAAAACATACATACCAAAGTCTGCACGGCAGAATACGAAGAGTGCGATCCCGGCCTGGAAAAGACGCCTAGAACAGGATGTAGATAAATTCCCCGGAAAAGATGATGTCATAGTCGCATACCTGCAGAACATCCGGTCGAGAAAAATAATCAGGAAAACCACTGCAATAGCGAACCCAGCAGGAATTTGCTTGGAAGACCGACAACACTATCAACAACTTTTGGAACTAAAAGACATCTTCAGAAAACAGGCTAAGGCTAAGGGAGCTCGACTTCGCCGGTACAACGAGCTTTCCAAGAGAAAACAACAAAATGCAGATTTCACAGCGGACAGAAAATTTGTTTTCAGGAACACGCCTAGAAAACCCAGGCAATGCACAAGCTCCAGCCAACATAAATGAATTCCACAACTATTGGAGCTCCATCTGGTCAGAAGCAGTACACTACAGCAGAGAGTCGGAATGAATAGCAGATGTTGAGCAAAGTGCATCGGAAGTTGAGGAAATGTCATTCATCAGCAGAAGATTTCCCAGACTATCAGGAAAATCTCAGCAATTGGAAAGCGCCGGGACCAGATGGACTGCACAACTTTTGGATCAAAAATCTCCCGGCATGTTTTCCAAGCCTTGCTCGATGTTTTATGGAAGCATTGGACGATCCCCCAAATTCCCCAAGTTTCTTACAGAGGGAAACACTTACATGCTGTTTAAGAAGGGCGACCCCGCTTTACCGAGTAACCATAGACCAATCACGTGTCTGTCAATAGTATACAGACTCTTCAACCGAATATGCGAACACTCCGCTACAAGCAACATACTGAAGGAAGAGCAAAAGGGTTGTACAGGATCAGCCGGGTGCAAATATCAGCTTTCCATAGATGTAGTGGCTATAAAACAGGTTCAGACTAGGAAGAGAGATCTCAATGTGTGCTATATTGACTACCGCAAGGCCTTCGATTCGGTCCCTCGTGATTGGCTGATAAAGGTACTGGAGATTTACAAGATTTGCCCGAAAATAAGAGGGGTGCTCCAACATCTCATGAGCACCTGGCGGACCAATATCCTTGTCAACAACAACAACGCTGGTAAAGTCAAGATATCAAGGAGACTCTTTATTACCTGCGTGGTTCTGCCTGGCTCTAAACCCTCTTTCTACGCTACTGAACAACACGAATACTGGGAACAGACTTAACATCAGGAACGGGCGGAGGTTATCCCATCTATTGTACATGGATGACCTAAAGCTCTTTGCAGAGAACCAGATTGGATTGCACTCTCTAATTAACACCGACACAGATCCTCAGCGAGGACATAAATATGTCATGTGGACTTGACAAATGCGCCATCATCAACATCAAAAGGGGCGCCGTGGAAATCCAAGAAAGTCAATACCAGGATATCGAGAACTTACATTCCGGAGATACATACAAGTATTTAGGAATGCCTCAGAACCAACATATCGACCACACGCACCTGAAGAATATGTTCTCCGAGGAGTACAAGAAGAGAGTACTCAAGGCTCTGAACACCAAACTTTCATCTAAGAACTAGATCACCGCTCTGAATACCTCCCTTAACCTACACCTTTGGTATCCTTAAGTGGTCGGATGCGGACCTAAATGGACTCGACAGGTTATCCCGGCGAATGATGACCAAATTCCGATGTCTGCACACCAATGCATCGGTTAAGAGGCTATACCTTCCCCGAGCAAGCGGCGGTCGAGGTATGACGAACATCTACAAGTTGTGCAGAATCCAGGAGAAAAACATAGGGCAACAATTGCTAAGATCCGAAGATGGTCTGATGAGAATTGCAGCCCAGGAGGATCGAGGATATCCGCCACTGAATCTACAACAGCGCAATCTCGAGTTCGACATAAGGTCAAGGAAGGAAGATCAAGCCACCTGGTTGGAACAAGCCTTACATGGTAAGATTCTAAGAAATCTAGAAGCGGACAACGTCGATAAGCCGCCTTCACTAGCATGGCTCAGCAACGGTTACCTCTACCCAGAAACCGAAGGATTCTTCATGGCCGTCCAGGACAGAGTTATTAGGACCCGCAACTGTGAAAAATATTGTCTAAGACTTGACGTAGAGGACAAGTGTATTAAGTGTGGGGCGATGGGTGAATCTATAGAGCATACAAAATACAAAAACCTTGCAGTAGAGCTGAAGAACGTCTGGCAGCTGACTAAAGTCTTCACAATCCCACTGGAAATTTCGGCTTAAGGATCACTTCGAAGAATCTCCCTAAAAATCTTCAGGATCTTGGATTGTCCTAGAATATCATGGGATACGTGCAGAAGGTAGTTATAGTTCAGACATAACATATAACCCGCAAATTCCTGAACGGAGCCTGAGTGGGAGGAACTGAATTGATTTTCTACCAGGTTACCCCAGCCTAGTAATCAGGCTAAATCGTTACCAGCGAAAGCTGAGTTAGCGTGGATAATTATAATAATAATAATAATAATAATAATAATAATAATAATAATAATAAT
>MU182027.1:146030-206393 GCA_016904865.1 Pissodes strobi | reverse complement strand
ATAATAATAATAATAATAATAATAATAATAATAATAATAATAATAATAATAATAATAATAATAATAATAATAATAATAATAATAATAATGATAATAATAATAATAATAATAATAATAATAATAATAATAATAATAAGCCCTTACCTGGGAGGCACACTGCATCGAACTATTGGTTAGTTTCAGGACAAATGTTCCGCGAAACCGAGCCCTTTCTGCTGGCTATTCAAGATCAAGTGATTCCCACTAAAAACTATCTCAAGTACAGGATTGGAGATGCTACGGTGGCGGCTGATCGATGTCGATACGGCTGTCAAACCACTGAGACCATCCAGCATATTACAGGAGGATGTCAAACGTTCGCAGCAACAGAATATAAAGTCAGGCACGATACAGTTGCGAAGATAATCCATCAGGAACTAGCAGACAAGCTGTTGCTGCAGTCGGAAAATGTAACTTACTATAAATACACTCCCGAAGCTATTTTAGAAAGTAACTACCATAAGATCTACTGGGGCCGCACTGTGCTTACTGACCAGACGGCGAATCACAATAGACCGGACATCATTCTCGTAGACAAGCGGACCAAGGAAACCACGCTGATCGACATTGCCATACCCAACAACAACAATTTGCCATTTAAATACGCCACCAAGATCGCCAAATATCGAGATTTACAAGAGAAAATCCGGCAACAATGAGGAACGGAGAGGGTAAGAACGGTGCCAATCATTGTGTCATCAACAGGACTCAAGAACCTGTTAATAAACATCAAGGAACTCGGATTGAGCGAACATCTCTTCAAACTGATGCAGAAAGCAGTACTTCTCGCAACAGCCCGTACCGTCCGAACACTTGTAGGAAATCTGTAGATGCCACCAAGGACCCGATAACGTGTTCCCTCAGAGCGTAATCCTTTTGATATCTGGGATAAGTCCCCCTTAGAGGGAGTGCGAATGCCGTAAGGCCAAATTATAATAATAATAATAATAATGTAAATATTTTAAGCCCCGTTACTACACTTACTACCTTGAGATATTGCCGATTAGAGAGTTCAAAATGTTTAAAAAGGAATAATCATACGTTATATCGATACTAACAAACTTTTTTATTAATAGTATAATGAAACAAACTGTTTTAATTTCCACTTATATTAACTTGAACTTGACATATGTTTCGACACACTGTGTCTTCTTCAAAAGTTTGCTTTAAAGTGTTGATAATAATAGCAGTACTATACCTATTACATTGGGATACACGTCTCACAAAAAAGTTTATGGTGTTCAGGTGGGCCTAAGAGCGTATAAATTTAATAGTGGGGAAAACCCAAAATCCAATAGTCCTGTATGCTGTATGTTTGAGTTTATTAATTTCCATGATTTCTAATAAGTTTAATTTTTTGTTTTTGTTTTCCAAATGTAAGATTTTGAAATCTTGATTGAAATTATAGTTTTCTTTAAGTAAATGTTTGGCATAATGAGAATTATCCTTTTTTAAACTATAACTATATAGATTTATGTTCTTTGATTCTCGTTTTAAATGTTCTCCCTGTTTGGCCTATGTACTTTTTTGTACAAGAACCACATTGTAACTGATAAACCCCTGATTGATTATGTTTATTGGTTATAGATTTATTATTTTTAATGAGTTTGCCAAGAGAATTATTAGTACGGAAAGCTATTTTGACATCTCTTTTCATAAGTGTTTTGGCTATTATGGTAGTTATCTTTCCTGTATAAGTTAATGTTTTGTATGTATGTTTATCATTGAATTTTAATGTGGGGAATATAAGATTTAGAGCTTTTTTTCATTTGTTTTTTCTGTAATATTTTATCTATTAATTCTGTTTTATACCCATTGTTAATTGCTACCTGTTTTATTAAATTAAGTTATTTCTTGAAATTTTGTTCAGATAAAGGTACGTTAACTAATCTGTGTACAAAACTATTGTATGCTGAGAGTTTGTGTGCATATGGGTGATTAGAATTATGTGGAATACTTGTGTCAGTTTGAGAAGGCTCATGAAATATTTCAAATTCATGTTTATTATTATTGATGGTTATTTTCAAATATAAATAGTTAATAGCATTTCTATTGTAAATTTTATATTGTTGCGTAATGTGTTTATGTGCTCCAAAAACATTTTTAATTGTCTATTTTTACCTGTAAAACAAGTTAATATGTCATCAACATATCGGTACCAATATACGAAACACTTACTCAAGTCATGATTATGGATTTTATCTATATTATTCGTAAATATTTCTGCTAAAATTGGATTTAAGGGGTTACCCATTATTAAACCCTCCTCACTTACATAAAACTTATCATTAAATTCAAAATAATATTGATCCAAATAAACTGTTAAAGACTCTAAAATATCTTGTTTAATCATAATGTTAATTTTGTTTTTTGTTAGTAATTCTTTGACTAAATCTATGACGTCTACTGGAGGAATGCTTGGGAACAAGTTTTGTACATCGAAAGAGATCAATTTAGCGTTAGTTGGAATTGTTAAATCTTTGATATTGTCTATAAGTTCGTAACTGTTTTAATGCTATATTTAAGTATGAATTTGCAATGATTTTTAATTATGTTAATTAATTTATTGGAGAGTTTGACAGCCGGGGCTGAGAAATAAGATACCACTGGTCTAATTGGCATATCTGTTTTATGTAACTTAATCAAAGAATATAATTTAGGGGCCTGAGGGTTCTTTAAAGTTAATCGATATTTTTCCGACTCAGTGAAAATAGGTTAACAGTTTGTTTGGATCAAAATTATTTTGAATTTAATGATAAGGTTTATGTAAGTGAGGAGGGTTTAATAATGGGTAACCCCTTAGGTCCAATTTTAGCAGAAATATTTATGAATAATATAGAAGATAAAATCCATAATCATGGCTTGAGTAAGTGTTTTGTATATTAGTACCGATATGTTGATGACATATTAACTTGTTTTACAGGTACAGATAAACAATTAAAATTGTTTTTAGAGCACATAAACACATTACACAACAATATAAAATTTACGATAGAAATTGAACAAGATCATTCTATTAACTATTTAGACTTGAAAATAACCAACAATAATAATAAACATGAATTTGAAATATTCCATAAGCCCTCTTAAACTGACACAACTATTCCATATAATTCTAATCACCCATATGCACACAAACTCTCAGCATACAATAGTTTTGTGCACAGATTAGTTAACGTACCTTTATCTGAACAAAATTTCAAGAAAGAACTTAATTTAATAAAACAGGTAGCAATTAACAGTGGGTATAAAACAGAATTAATAGATAAAATATTACAGAAAAAACAAATGAAAAAGCTCTAAATCTTATATTCCCCACATTAAAATCCAATGATACATACCAAACCTTAACTTATACAGGAAATATAACTACCAGAATAGCCAAAACACTTATGAAAAGAGATGTCAAAATAGCTTTCCGTACTAATAATTCTCTTGGCAAACTCATTAAAAATAACAAATCTAAAACCAATAAACATAATCAATTAGGGGTTTATCAGTTACAATGCGGTTCTTGTACAAAAAAGTACATAGGCCAAACAGGGAGAACATTTAAATCGAGAATCAAGGAACATAAATCTAGTTATATTTTAAAAAAGGATAATTCTCATTATGCCAAACATTTACTTAATGAAAATCATAATTTCGATCAAGATTTCAAAATCTTACATTTGGAAAACAAAAACAAAAAATTAAACTTATTAGAAATCATGGAAATTAATAAACTCAAACATACAGGACTATTACTGAACGAACAATTGGATTTTGGGTTTTCCCCACTATTAAATTTATATCCTCTTAGGCCCACCTGAAGACCATAAACTTTTTTGTGAGACGTGTATCCCAATGTAAGTGAAGAAGGCACAGTGTGCCGAAACAGATGTCAAGTTCAAGTTAATATAAGTGGAAATTAAGACACTTTGTTTCATTATACTATGAATTATAATGAATTTCCATCAAGTAACGGCTAATTCAGTGTTATTTTTTAAACTTTTTTAATCCTCAATATTCGATAAAAGATTTTAGACAAGTTCTAATCTAATCTAAATTGTTTTGCCTTGAAAACACATTGTAATCTTACATTTAATTATACGGAGTCATCATAAACTGGAAAACATTAAATTCAATGGCGTTACCCCCCCCCCATACCTCCCTCCCACCCTCTAAAACGTAGTCTGCCCACCCAAAAACACTTTTCTTTATAAAACTACGCTAACCACGCTGCATACAGCTACCAATAAAATGTGTTTTTGTCTATTAATATCTACAGCTGAAACTTTTATTCATACTTTGAAATTAATTTGTATAGAAAAATATTTTTATAACAGAAATATTAGACAATTATTACAAATTATTGCAGCATCTCCTTTGTAGCAGCAGCACTTCGAGTTCTATTGCCGTCGCTTTTGCCGTTATTATTTATTTTAAAATTATTAATAATTTCGCGTATTTATTAATAATTATTAAACATTTAGTAGGGAACTATTAAGATATTTTATATATTTTTATTTATAAACGAAATAACTATATACTCTTTACTATTACATAATTAGAATTTGTAATTGAATCCTTTATATATGTTACCTACATATATAATGGGAAAATTGATTTGTGTAAATAGCATTCACCGTTATGTTTATTTTTTTTTATTCGTTTTCGACCCCACGACCTTTTTGTTTTTTAAGGATTTTGACGAGTTTTGGGCGAAAATTGGGCGTGGCACCCCGAAAATTCACAAGACGTTGCCCGAACCACATCACAGGTCTTCAGAGTTGCGCGCGCATCACATTGGTCATAAACACATGCGTTGTTTATGTTTACATTTTCACTTCCTGCAATGTCCTCCGCTCGCTTCGGGGCGCAACCAAACAAAACTAACCCAAATTAAAAAAAAAAGAAACAATTGAGTACATATTTTAAAATACCAACTTTGTATTTAATAGATATCGATTATAAGTATAAGTATTTTAAATAAAACGCGAAAATATGGCAATATGGCATAATCGATTTCGTCCGATGTTATCGAAAAAAATAATGTCGGGACAAGCTTCGAAGGCAGAACATCGATATAATATACGCATCCTTAAAGCTATTACGTATTCATTAATTTGTCAGACTGCAATTTTGATTCATATCGATTAAGTGATGCAATCACTATGTAATCCGCCTAAGCATTTTCCTGAACAAGATGGAAATGCGTCGGAAAGATTATACCTAAACTGTGTGAGGACAAATATCACCATTTCTTTCTTCTCTCCGCTAGGAAAACAACAATTAACAGAGAAAAAACAAGAGTTTTATCGTTTCCAGTTTGACATGCAACGAGTTAAAGGCTAAAGAAAGCATCCAATATATAAATCACATATTTTGTGTAAAGTCTCTCAAAAATACATTTTAAGCCAATAAAATGCAGTTGTGGAGTGATGTTCCTCCCTGTGCACTTAAAAAAATCACTCCCCGTACTTTCGGCACTATAAAGCACAATGAACCACATAAAAAAGTGTAACAATAGGAAGTAACATGACTGTGTGTTGCACCCTAGGCTACAATGACATGCGGCGTAATGTTGACGGGTTATAAAACTCACTGTAATTTATTACATATACCATAGACTGATCGTAATTTTTAACCGGGTATTTTGGATTGTATAAAGAAAATAAATAGAATTTTAATTGTAATTATTTCGTTTAATGAAGTTTTAATCATCTCCTGATGATGCTAACATGGTTAGCCCAACGCGCGTCGAGTGCAAGAATTCTGTTACGGTATTGTGAACAAAACTCTGTTTTAGTGTTTTTGCCGAAGTTTCCAAACCCCAACATAGTTTAAATCTAACCAAAGGGAAATTGGTAGCTATATCGGAGGCATTAATAACTCTCAATTTTATAAAGCTTTTTTTGCAGCCACAGTCACAACCATAGAAAAACGGAAGAAACTGAGTCAAACTAGAAAACTATCGAAAACATTAAATCTAACCAAAAGTAATCGGAACTAATGCAAATTGACTAGAAATTCGGCCAGCAACTGATTCAAGCCGACCAAAATCCACCTAAATTAGTAAAAACTGACTTTATACAAATTAGTCTGGAATCATAGCTCGAAACATTAAAAAGGTCAAAACATCAATAATTGAATTTCCATTTAAGATTCCAATAATCCAGAATATATAGAAACAATTTCTCATTGTGTTGCGTGTATATATAGCTATCGATAGAGCCATAACAGCCTAGAACTATACCCAAAAGAGAAATTTAACCAAAAGTAATCAGAGAGAACTAAGCAAGAGTAAGAAATTATCCCTTCAATGGATATCAGGACACGCTGGGATAGATAGAATGCAACAAAAAAGCAGGCCAATTGGCAAAAGTAGGAGCACAAACTCCGCTTTTAGGACGGGAACCTTTCTTTGGCTCACTTACAAGGAAGACTTCAGGAAAGAAGAGCGAAACAAATGGATCAGTCTATGGAAACGCCTTCCAGGGTTAAGGCAATCGAAGATGTTTCTAGCACCTCCTCACCCAGGAAGATCAAAACATCTTATAACACTGAGTAAGAACAATCTTCGCAGCCTCACCGGCTTTCTTACGGCCCACTGCCGGTTGAGAAAGTACTTGGAGAGAATAAAAATTTTAAACCAGGACAGTTGCCGGTTCTGTGAGGATGGGGAGGAAACAGGGGCAGTGGGAGTGCGAGGAGGTCGCGAACAGGCGAATGGCCTACTTCGGGTGCTGCATCGTCAAACAGGAGAAACTTCCATCCATAGAACCATCCTGACTACTTGCTTTTATCAAAGCACTGAAGCTGGATGAGGTACTCTGATTGAGAAACACATCAACCAAAGCACCATGGAAGGGGAACACAATAGGTCGCAGTGTATTAACAACCCCCTAGATCATTCATTCACTCATTCAATCAATCAGTGAGGAATATTATTGGAAACTAATAATTCAATTAACAAGAAGAACACTCAGTCTAAAGTTTGAAATTGGAGAGATAATTATTATGCTTTTCATCTAATGTTTTAAAAACATTTAGTAAACATTCAACAAATTTTAGTATAAAGGGGCACGCAGTCCGAGTAAGCGACAACTTGGTCCAGTGCGAACTAAAGCCAAACGCTCCTCTGGCAACAAGTTCAAACTGTCTCCGTTCATTTAGTGCCAAAATGTACCTTTAAGGGAAAAGTCCCCTGGAAGTCTTTTTCTAACTATACCTAATTAACCCTCCATCCAGTGTCAAATTATACTTTTAAGGTAAAAGCCCCCCGAATGACCTCTTTAAAAAAAATACGTCAGTGAATAGTGATGCAGTGCGTCAGGTACCAAAAATCAAATCAATTTAATTACAACTATGTATAGTAAATAAAGGCAAACGTCTTAAAATCAACTTGAACAAAAAATAGAGTGTCCGGAACTCTAGCCAATATATGAAAATTTCGCTTATAATTAGAGATAGACAATTAGCCAATTATGCTAGTAGTTTATTGGCTCAGTTGGCGCAGTTCTGTCCTTTTGATTTTTTGACATATTCAAAAAAACTGAAAACGTTTTCTTAGATCGACTATAATTATTGTTTTGTTTCTTAATATTTTTTAAAACGATAAAAACATTTTTAAAGCCACATTTTCCTCTCTAAAGACCAGTGTTCATAAATTTTGCATGTGACGATGTGAATATTCTTCAACTTCAGTCACCAACACTAGACATTGGGAAATGTGTTAAGCTCATAGCAACAACGATGCATGAGTTTCGAACAGGTGAAAAGTTTGAGGAATTTTCGGAAGAAACAATTAAGATTGTTGCAAAAAACAAACGTGGAATATGCTACAAAAAAAAACAAGCAAAAAAACGGCCTGCGCATTAGGACTTATTAGGTTTAGTATGGTAAATAAAAATAAAAAATAACAAATAGGTATATAATAGTTTTGTTGCAATAAGTTCTATAATTAGTTGTTCCTAGCGGCTCTCAATCATAAAACAATATCAATCACCCCTTTTTGTTGGGGGTATAAGATACTGGCATAACCACCTCAAAGCACCGATTTGGGACGGTTTGGGCTTACCCAACAAATTAATCCTGGAGCCGGCCGCCCCTGCTAGAAGCAGTAATGTATCGCGCTTGTAAGCCAATCGGTTAGTACAAAGTCGTTCCACAAGAAGAAAGAGAGAGAAATATATATCCTGTTCTAACGCATTTTTTATGGCAGTGGCACACACACTAAAGGGAGATCCTATGGCACGCGACGAGCGGTGTGTGTGCGAAGATGTTGATTGACACGGTTCCTGAATAGCTGTAGGTTGTAATTTGGGGAAACAGATGTACTGGGAGTAACTTCCACAGTGCTGCAGTACGCCAGACAAAGGAGTCCTTGTAAAGCCATGTTCTAGGTGTTTCCAGTTGTATGACGAACGGGTGTGATCTTGCCGTCTGTCGTGACTGTCTGTCAGGCGGTGCTGGGGGCGAGATGAGGCGGGCCAAATCCTGGGAACATCTGTCGCGAAAATATCTGTAAAGCAGAGATATCTCGGCCACATATTTGCGGTGTTCCAGACTATCCAGATCCCGGGTCAAACCCGGGTCGCCGACGAATCGCACACTACTCTTCTGAATGAAGTTTAGCAGCTTTAGTGTGTGCTTAGGTGCACCCCAGATGTGTGGGCAATATTATAAGCACGGTCTTATTTGCGTTTTGTAGAGCAAAAGCAGATGCTGCCATGTACACAGTTTTTGCTGCGAAGTAGTGCACCAAGCTTCTACATGCAAGGCTGATTTTGCGATGTTAGCAAAGTGATCATGCCAGGACGTATTGCTGTTGACCGAGACACCCAGTAGTCCGATTGACGAGGATGAAGGAATGATCGATCCTGCCATAATGATGTCAGGACCCACCGTATTGGCTTTCTTGGTAAACGTGGCTGCTTGGGTTTTTGCTGCATTGAACTGGACCAAATTCTTGCCGCTCCATGTTTGAATTTTCTCTAGATCTTGATTAATTGTTGTAATCTACTCTTGTCTGCGGTGATAAGTCTCAGTCTCTGGTAAAGGTTTTTCTGATCTAAATTGGGAGACAAGGGTACTATCATCTGGAAAACTGTAAAGAGGTAGCCATGGTAGTGTTGACGTTTTATATGGTAGAGAGAGCCATGCCATGCGGGACGTTTAGGGTAGAGTGCAATGAAAACATTTCGGCGGGCATGTTTGCTTTTACTTTCCTGTAGTCGGCGTGGCGATGATGCTGCGTTCGTCTGTCAAAGGTGGAAGAGACGTTTTTGTAAAGTTATTACTTACTGTCTTTGCTACCGACCAGAAGCCACTGGGGCATTGCAGAAGTTTATTCCTGATTCTATTATTGTGTTTGTCCCTAGCTTCGCCAATTACACGTTTGCATTAGTTCCTTGCTTCGGTGAAAAAAACTGCGACTTTCAGTGGTCTGATTTTGCTGTCAGTACTTGTAGGCTTGCTGTTTCCTACCCACAGCTCTCTCTCATCTTCTGTCGAACCAGAGCTTTCCTTTTGAATGTAACTTGATAATATTTGGGATACATGCTTCCATTCCTGAGGAGGTTACTTGCGTAATCTCTTCACAAGCAGACGTCGAGCCCAGGAAAATCTAGGTAGAACTCTCTTTTTCTCTCAGGTTTTACGAGGCAATGGTGAATTGGTAGTTCACAAACCGTTGCAATAGCTACGCTTGACACCCTGTATACATTTTTCGATAACTTATACATCTTACCATCTCTATTAATATTTTGTGTAAACATTGGGATGCTTAAGAACATCATATGTTTAATATTATCAACAATACAAATATTAAGAAATACTTAAGACTAAAAATAATAAATATAACGCACAATAGTGAAGTAAAAGGTAGGGGTGTTAGTGGCAAATACTTCAGATAGTATGTTAAAATGTAATTATTTATTATTTAGTTTTTCATTAGCTGTTCTGTCGATTTCTGCATATCACTTGTAGGTACATCACACACGCATCGACAAACTCGATGGCGTAATAGAAATACCTGGAGAACGATGTTATAGATTTTTTAAAAATTGTGGCTGCGGCCATAGGCGGCTGGACCCATGTAGTATGGCTGGACCCCATCGTTTTAACATTTGCAGCCACAGTGTTGCCAGATCCACCTGCAACTATCACCAACAGTACACTAGCGTCTAACTACAGCAAATTTTCAATCTACGGACTTGCGCATTTGGCAGCAGCCCGGTGTTGTTCTAATATTTCAATTCACGCATGGCCCTCCACTCGCTTCGCAAACAAACAAAACTAACCCAAAGCAATGTCCAAAATCAAGAAAAAACAACTTTGAAAAATATATGAATTAGCACGCTCGTATGCGAGAAGGCTCAAAATTGTTGTAGGTAAACGCGAATCCAACAGTAGAGATTTTCCGGACCCCGGTCACAGGGCTTCAGAGATGCACGCGCATTACAATGTTGATAAACACCATATCTTGATGATCCAGTGAATTGCTTTCAAGTGGTCTCGTAGCTTAGTGGTTAGGTGCTGTGTTTGTGATACGGCGCCGGCGCGGCGGCCCGGGTTCGATTCCCGTCGATGTTTTTTTCAAAGTTATGTTTGCTTCTATTTTAAATTTGGGTTAGTTATGGTTAGTCATGTTTGGTTGCGCCCCGAAGCGAGTGAGGATCCATGCGTACAGTGAAACTGAAATGTAAAACAATTCTGAAGCCCTGTGACCCGGTCCTGGCAGCGTTTTGTATCACCAACTTTGAAATTTTAAATTAGATCTGTATATTATTGGGTTTTTCAATCTCGCATTGTATTGCAATACATTAATGCAACATCTTCAAAATTTTGAGTCTGATTTAAAATGTAACGTTGACCAGTGATTTTATAACTATAATATTATGCCAATTTTTTTTATTACGAGGATTTATTTGACTAAATTGTTACTAGCTTACAAATAAAATGTAAAAATCAGACCATAATATTTTAGATGTAACGATTGGCGAACTTATAATTATTACAAGACGATTTAATTCCAGTAAAAGTAAACTAGACTACAATAATAACAGTGATTCGAACATCCGACAGCAAAAGTGAATGTTCTTCAGATCATGATTATTTAATTACTATGCAAATTTGAATTGCTGTTATTCCGATTATTTTCACAACGACCACCCATAATTTAGACTGATTAATAGGTAATGTAACAACTTTATAAGAAAATTCAGTTAGTTAAAAAAATGGTTAATGAAAATTCTTGGCATCTATGTATGTTATTTCAGTTTGCTAGGATTTACCCAAATTGTTTGAACTTGAATTGAAATTACTTGACCTTAATCGGTTTAACTTTAGTTTCGGCAACAGTATTAATAGTAAGTATGTTACGCAAAACTAGTAAATTCGCGAACGTGAACGTATAAATGTATTTGATTTGATATAAAGGTAAGGAGCTGCCAAAAAGAATGCTTTTATCCGCTTATTGAATAAGAGACATGAGCATGTTTAAAAATTCTCTGATAATTAAAAAAGTGGTTTTTAGAAATTTGTGTCTTTTTGGCTTATGTGTTGTTTTATTTTTATTTGTAGCTTATTTTGTAACACCAAAATAAAAGTATTTGAATATTTAAGTGTCTATTATTCTAAAAAACAGTTTTTGGAAAATTAAATTTCTCAGTCCTAAAAACCATAAAAATGGCATATCACAGTATTCACGAAGGAATTATCGTTAGAGTTCCGAAAATAAATTTTTTGTCATACGCTCCCAAAAATAGCTATTTTCTTCAAACGTCAGTAAATCCGTCATTACTCGACTGTGTAGGCGGCCGTGAAGTTTCGTTTTTCCTCCGCCGGAGCTTTACTTTTCACTTTTCCGCCGGCGGAGGTAAAAGTGTTGTCATAGCAACATAGATACAATACAAACAGACAACAAAATAGGCGTCAACAACTCAAGATTTATTATACTACAATTTGTATTTATCACTCAATTTGTGACTGCATTTCCAAAAATCACTAATTTAGGAACAAATTGGTTATTATTTAATCGAACTTACTCAATAACTGCTTATCAATACAGAATTAAAACGCAATCAGAGACGAAATCGTAAAAAAATAATTATTGTTGACAGTGTCCACTGACAGCTTTATGTTATATTCACCGACACCGGTCTAAGCAAGGCCACCTACGACCGTGGTCTAAGCCGCCTTGCGAACCCATTTATCTTTAATAATAATTAGATATTATTACTATTAAAAAGAGATGTTTTTGCATTAATTTGTCGACATTTGAAGAAAAAACAGCATATTTTATTTGGAGGAAAAGTTACTTTTCATGGCTTGCTCTCTATTACCAGCCTCACTCCGTTCGGCTGTTAAACACGAGCGCGCCATGAAAAGTATCACTTTTCCTCCATATAAAATAATATACTATTTTACGGACTCATTTGAGTCCGTAAAATGCTTCTTTTTAGGCCTAGTCCCTAAAAGTCGTCATGGCAACCTTTACGGACTATTCCAAAATTCCTGAATATGTCTAAATGTCAAATTTCGACTGACATGACAAAATTGTCAAATAGTTGCTACGATATCAAATTCTAAGCTAACTTTGTCGTACATTATGATTTCAAAAATTATGGTAAATTTGCAAATTTATGCGTTCTGAAGAATTGCAAAAAGCGCATAAATAAAAATTAAATTTTGGGAGCGTATGACAAAAAATAGTGTTTGTCACACGTACCTAAATGAAGTTTTTCAGGACTCATCTGCTATTCCGGACTCGGCTAACGCCTCGTCCGGAAACAGCAATGGTTCGTCCTGAAAAACTCCATTTTAGGTACTTGTAACAAAAATAACTATTATTGTAATGTAATGATCCAGCTAGAGCGTGTTTGAAAAAACTTCTAATTGGAGGGTTATGATGAAAATAACATGTAATTGTTTAGGATTTTTATGTTAGATGAAGTCGTAGAATCTAATTTTACTGTTAGTTTTTTTAATAACCCAGGTAGAACCTGTTGGAGAAAGGGTTTAAGAGTTATGATAAAAATATCGTTTTAATGGGTTTATGGCCGTAGAATGTAATTTTGCTATAGGTAAATTCACACTTTTATTCATCTAATTACAGCGTGGTTCAGAAAGCATCTAATTGGAGAGTTATGACAAAAATATTGTATGATGGTATATCCATTTTATGTTTGAGGTCAAATAGTCTAATTATGCAACACATTCACATTTTTGATGATCTACCTAGACCGTGGTTGAAAAAGCATCCGAATGAAGGGTTATGGAAAAATATCGTGTGAAGATGCATTGTTTCTATATTATTTGAGGTCGGAAAATCTAATTTTAGTATAGGCAGGGGTGACACATTACCTGAGCGTTATGATGAAAATATCGTGCGTTTGAGGTTGTAGAATCTAATTTTCCTATTAGTTCACATTTATGATGCTCTGGTTAGAGCGTAGTTGAATATATCATACATCTTGCGCATATAAAAGACCTCCAAGACTTGTTTGTTATAAACCTGCTTGTAATGTCTCAGATTTCAAAAATAGTATATTATTTTATATGGAGGAAAAGTGATACTTTTCATGGCGCGCTCGTGTTTAACAGCCGAACGGAGTGAGGCTGGTAATAGAGAGCAAGCCATGAAAAGTAACTTTTCCTCCAAATAAAATATGCTGTTTTTTCTTCAAATGTCGACAAATTAATGCAAAAACATCTCCTCTAATAGTAATAATATCTAATTATTATTAAAGATAAATGGGTTCGCAAAGCGGCTTAGCCTACGGTCGTAGGTGGCCTTGCTTAGACCGGTGTCGGTGAATATAATGTAACATAAAGCTGTCAGTGGACACTGTCAACAATAATTATTTTTTTAAGATTGCGTCTCCGATTGCGTTTTAATTCCGTATTGATAAGCAGTTATTGAGTAAGTTCGATTAAATAATAACCAATTTGTTCGTAAATTAGTGATTTTTAGAAATGCAGTCACAAATTGAGTGATAAATACAAATTGTAGTTTAATAAATCTTCAGTTGTTGACGCTTATTTTGTTGTCTGTTTGTATTGTATCTATGTTGCTATGACAACACTTTTACCTCCGCCGGCGGAAAAGTGAAAAGTAAAGCTCTGGCGGAGGAAAAACGAAACTTCACGGCCGCCTACACAGTCGAGTAATGACGGATTTACTGACGTTTGAAGAAAAAAGTAGTATGTATTATAAATTAGGAATATTTGTAAAATTAGGCAGATACATAATAACTGTAGAAAATGTATGCCTTATATATTTTGTCATTTTTTATCAAAAGTTTTCGTTAAATAATAGTAAATAAAACACGTAATTATTTATTACTTTCAATAGTAACAAAGAATTTCTAAACCAAAACATTGTAGAATATAAATAATAAAATGTAACATTAACAATTAATTAAGAATGTAAATTATATTTGGCTAATGTTAATATTTCTTCATAGCTTCATTATTTTATATTATATTGTTAGGTCTATTCGGTATAGACGCATAAGATCGGGACTAACAATTAGTTCGTCCCATGATTCTTCGATAAACTCAGTCAACTCGTTGCTATTATTAGGTAGGAAGTTTTGCTCTATATATTTTTCTGGTCATAAGACTCCAGATAATTTACAAAATATTATTGTCGGGACTATCTGCAGGCCACAGTAAAGACTCAATTGTTTCGGTCAAACCATTATCTTATTGTCGCTGCATTATGGCCCGAGCATATATGAAATCTTGATGAGGAAAATGATGGGAAACACTAGACAGCATAATATTTTCCAACATATTCTTGTAGGTAATCTTGTTAAATCTTTCATTTGCGATCCAACACAGTCACACACTAGACCTTGAGCACTTAGCCAAGCCCAAGTATTCCCAGTAAATCTTCCAGATTTTTCGGAATTGTGAACAAATTCTTCATTATATCTTGTTTCTGAAGGCTTGTACACCCTTATATGCCCTCTAGAATACGACTGGCAGCAGGCATGTAGCCAGACAAAGCCAGGCCAGTTCTCCCGATACTTAGTGGTATTGTTGTCAACGAAGCAGAGTCAAGATCACCAAAAATTGGTACGCCAATATAAAAAGTGCCGACGCTTATTATCGCCTCTCCTTTTAGTTGTTTTCTCTCTGGCTAGACCATAGCGGATCCTCTTTATCAGTTTAATTTGAAACAACGCTTTTATTGTACAAACATGTATGGGGGCTGGTAACAAATGTGATAACACAAATATAATAATAATACTAATTAACCTAAATTATTTACGCCTCAAAAAAGTCTATCTTTCCTGCGTTAACCCAAACAATAAAACTACACACCCCGTCAAAAGTCTCGGACCCCAACTACTTTTCTCATAATAGGCAATACAAACTTGTCCGCCAGAAAAGAAGCATATCTACTTTAATAAATAAGCAAACAAAGTCATTTAAAAGAGAAAATGCTAAAAAAAGATAAAGCTACAAATGTATTACAAAATGAATCCACTGCGGTAACTAGTGGGCTATATGTAGAGTGTGGAGGGTTTTTAAATAAAGATAGATTTTTGGTATACCCAGTATAAAACAAAAACTCAAGTTTGACTAAGGTCTTAGGGTGGATAACATTGACATAAGACTCCACTGTCTATAATGCAATGTCAAAAATGTTGGTCAAAATTGAAGATTCTTTTATACCGAGTGAATTCAAAACTTGGATTTTTTCCGAAAACTCAACACTCTGTATCACTGGTTACGGCAGTACATTCAGTGCATTCATTTCGTAATAATGTAGCCTCATCTATTTTTAGCATTTTCTTTTTTGAATGACTTTGTTTGCTAATTTATTAAAGTAGATATGCATGTTTTCAGGCGGGCATGTTTGTATTGCCTCTTATGAGAAGAATAGTTAGGGGTCCAAGACTTTTGACAGGGTGTGTATTTCACTAAGGTTCTGGTTGTCTCGTTTTCTATTGTTAAAAGTGCCAAACTAGAAAGCCTTCTTTGCTACAGATTTCTTTGAATGATTGCAAATAACTAATTTTGCCAAGTCATTAATCAAAATATCTACACTGATTGGAACTTTAGCATCTGAATGACAAAATTTCTTGTGAAAGCAAATCCGATACATCGTTGAAATGAAACTTGAACACTTTATGCTGTGATAAAAAAAAATGCGTATAAGCTTCCCTCAATATCGTAAAAACTGATTTTATTTTATTTAGAAATTCTGAAATGTTACCAAGTCGAATTTGAAATCTTATTGAGAAGACCGCCGGCGCCGTTCCTGGGGAATTCCGGGCTCTGGTGCACTTGCACCCCCTGTTGCTACGTCCATGACTGGAAGACTGGAGAGAGCTATATCCCAATTTTTGCGTAAAATGTTATTTAAAGCGAAAATTGCCCTTTCCTGGGACCATTTTTTTTTAGCAGGAGCATAATTTTTGAATGTGAGTTTTTATTCTTCGACTTGCTGTGGATCTTGATGCTGGAAATGTACAGGGTGGCCCGTTTATTATGGGATGACACCTTATCTCAGAATCTACAGGGTGTACCAAAAAAGTTTAATACAAAAATTGTTCAGATTTGCTTAAACTTTTAAAATATTGTATTTTTATATATACAAAGTGTTCGTATTTTCGTGGACAAGTATCAACTTCCTTATTTTAAATAGAATACCCTATATATTAAGGCATTTTTGAATTCCTCGGAAAATTCAATATATATTATATATAAGATCCTATACCTAAGTCTAACCGTTTTTGACATATTTTAAATTTTGTGTCAAAAATGACGATTGCAGGTCTACATATAACTATCAGTTTCTGCTATTGAAATTCTTTGCTATTTAATTAGAGCATAGAAAAGTGATTTATATATACACGAAATAGAACACTCACTCCTGTTGTATCTGCCAGTGGCTTTTGCGACTGTGCTGCCATAGCGGTGTAGTCATTGAACTAATCTTTGGCGGGCCGTTCAAATGATGTCTGGTTTGAAATTTTAATTGTTTTGAAATAGAGCGATGCTCCGAAACTTTCTGAATTTGCTATTTGGAGTAACTATCATTCCAAAACTTCATTTTTGGAAGAAATTGTGCAAAATCTGTCAAAAAAATACTTATTAAGTTTTGGAATGGAGTTATTGAATAATAGCAACTTCAGCAAGATTCGGAATAATGTGCAAATGTTTACTATTTAGCAAATATTTGATAACTAGGCATATTGGTGATAAATAAAACAATATATCAATGTAGGTAAATAATATGCATATTTATTAATTATTTATTTATTACTGATTTATTAATGATGTTGATAAAATCTGTTTTTATTTAATGCTTAAGTCACAAATTTAAATATTCTGCTATGATATACTTAACTACGGCCGGTTGCATCAATATATTTCATAAAAATTCTAATTGGACTTTTGCCCATATACATTTTTCCCGATGCATGGCATGGCGGAATTTGGAAATAATTATTGGTCTGAGATGCGGATGACTTTCCACAAAGGGGAGTTTTGATGTGCTATACCTTTTTCGTAACATTGCCAGCCTTTAACTTGGAATTTTGGCGCAAGTCAAGGATTAAAAAAAAACAGACTTCACTAATTACAAGGCGAGACGGAAGGAATCGAACAAACTACAGAAGTAGGTACACATATGATATTTTCGGCTGAGGAAAAATGTGATGAAAGTTGTTTATTTTCCAATGGTCATAGAAAAAGTACTTTACGTATAATTTTTTAAATAGTGACAATATTATTTCTAAAAATTGATAACAAATAATGTATTGTTAATGGGTGTACTATCGCGGCGTACAAAAAAACTGGGACAAACAAGTAAGCACTTCTAAAAATATCTTACACAATGTGGAGAACTAGCATAGATATTTATTGTTGCTGGTATCAAAAAAGTGTAAAACATTATAATTCTAGGAGAGTAGATTATTTTTGTTGTCATGCTGGACATACACATTTGGCCAAGTTTGGCAAACCTCGGCCAACACGAATGTGTGATCTGTGTGTGATCTGTTTGTCGGGGTTGGCCGCTGCTTGGCAAAGTTTGCCAGTGTTCGCTTCGTTGTCGGTAAATCGCAATAAGTCAAGTAAAGGGATTCGAGCATGTATTTGGTGCCGCCACAAACATTTTGGCGATACGTCCATTGTGTGGTTGCCATAATTGTACACAAACGATTCGAGAAATGTTTCGAAACATGTTTCGGCAAATATATTGGCCAAGCATATGTTTTCTGAGAACCACTTCTCAACCACTACACCTTTCCTATTTACATATTTTTTCTACACAGTGGCACAAAAAATTTAAGGGAGGGTGGAAAAATGTAAAAAATGTCCTTGCGCATGATTAAAGCATCAGAGTTTTCTTAAAACAGTAAAATTATTGTTGATAATTTGTAATCAGCCTATAGCTTGAAAAACAATCAAAATCGGGTAAGATCATGAAAGTTTTTACATTAGCTGCATGTGTATATACTTTTCTAGTTTGATATTCTCGACCCAACTGCCCTTATAATAAATTAAATTAAAAAAAAACGACCTAAACTTAGTTATAATAATAATAGTACAAAATACTGTAGGAATTAAAGAAAATATTACTTCTAACGCTTTTTAAACTTTTTGAATTTTTGGTAGCGATTTCTTGCCAAAGTACGCACATAGCCAAGATTTTGTGTTTTCAAGTTTTCATCTTTTCCTTTAAGGGATCTATTAATATTATTAACCCATACAAAAATATAAAATTTAGTTAGGAAATTGGCAAACAAAGTTTGTACATCATGTTTGTCACAGGTGAACGAAATAAAATCATCCTCTTTGAACAATTGTTTTAAAATTAATGAAATGTTACTATATGTACAATATTTTTCTATATATATACTTAAATTAAAGGAATATTTTATGAACAGCTTTGAAAATGTCGTAGAAGGGCGAAGGAGTGCCTTGGGACTATATGCTCTACTTTCAATTAGTCTGTTCTCAGGATCTAAATTATTTGAAATTAATTTTGACCGACACTCTGGACAAATTCCAATTTTTTTGAGTATTTTTTTTGCAACAAAACCAGCGATATATCGATGTAATTGGGTTAATTCCATACTGCGAGGGTCATATTGCAAAGTTTCACATTCAGGTAAATTTAAAGCTACCACTTGTTCTTCAAATGGTGATGTTATAAATGAGTTTAAGCTATCTAAAGCCCCCTCACAACCTTCATCTTCACAATTTGCCCCTGGTGAGTGCGTTCCCATAAAATTATTAACTATAAGCGTGACATAACACTGCGCAAATTGTGAACAAGTGGGATTATTGTTACGTACTCCCAAGCTTCTTACTTTACAAAAAAAGTTTTCTAACCCATCTTGATTTAGATTTCGGGGCATCAAAAATTTAAAATTTTCTAATTTCAATTTCCCCCACAGATATTTGATAGCTTTTACGGTATGAATCCAACTTTTCACTGAGGGCGGTACAACGTGTCCTCCTGTAGTACTGTTCAAAAAAACAATACTCTCAAGTACAGGGATGGCTTCTTTCCAAAAATCGTGATGCATACTTCGTTCTTGAATAGCACATCGTAAATACTTTCCATGTGTGGGTTGAATGATAGAGCCATTGACGCTGTCAAATAGCTTATCAAAAAAAAGGGCAAACTCGGCAGTTCCATCAGCCTCAGGTGGCAGAAAATTGGAGGCTAAAAAATCCATTCATTATATATATGAAAGATAAGTTCAGCTAATTAACAATAAAATAGATAATTACCTGTTGCAGTGACATGCTTAATTTGACATGCTACCCTTTGGCTAAACACCTGTGCTGCTAAAATTACTTTCATTTTATTTTCGTATATGTGAGAATCACTTAATGAATAAAACAGTCTATAGTCTAGATCGTCTGGCGTATCTGACTCATAAGCTGACTGGAACACTTTCCAAGATGCCTTCTGAATATGTCCAGTTTTCCATTTAAATTGGGCGTCATTTCTAATTAAGTTATTTCTTATTCCCTTCAGCATTTGTGGAGCATCATACAGTGGTACGACTTCTTGGTTGTTTATCTCAAAACCAAAATTCCTCTGTTCAGTATTGTTTTTTATGTAGGTTTCCCTGGTCTGTCGCTGTAATTCTTTTATGGCCGATTTATTTTTTGCCGCCTGGTCACAAACTGTGGCAATAACTTTTAAACCGACTGCTTGTGATGCACTTATTACTTCTTTCAACAATCTTACAAGCTCTCCGCTGTTGACACCGCTCTCCACGTAATAAAAGGCCAGTGGTTGCTTCCATTTTTTCCTAATACCATTTGCCATAAAAACTAGGGCATGGTCGGCAAACTTTAATGTTTTACTCTCTCCCAAATCTGCAAAACCTTCTAGACAATCGTACTTCAAATTAAAAGAAAGTCCAGCAGATAGTGACACTTCATCAAAAGAAATACAACAGAATCGGTCCTGAGCAGCCATTTTTGACACTGTCTTTTGAAGAGAGTTGAATATTGGTCTGTTTATGCCACATCTCATAGGAACTCTTTTTAGCAGCCTATTTATTGTCTGCTTTGAAGGCAGAGCAAATATGCTTTGCAGAATTTTGTAGTTCTTGTTAGAATTTCTGCTTAAGGATAACGCAAGAATCTTTTCTTGGTTCGTGAATCTTCGGCCTCTAGGTTTCAGCTTTTGTTGCGTAATCTGTGACATTATAAATCGGAATGAGGTTTTATTGACAGACTTTTTCATGAAATCATTGACTGTTGCAAAATCGGTAGCTTGCTCGACTTTTGACACATAACTCTTGTGGTCTTCGAAAAGCCGCCTTGAGATGGATTTTAAATTTTTTGCTATCCGGTATAGCTTTCGTTTTCTTGGTGACAACTGTGACACCCTTGTTGCCGATATTGACTTCAGCAGAGATAACCTTCTGTGTAGATCTGAAACAATAAATGTAGGGTTAAAAATAATAACTTTTTATAAAAGTAGTGTAAGAATCTTACCATTTCTGCTTTTAGGAGTTGTGCAAATTGGCGAAGCTTGCATTGACAAAGAGGGAGTTTGACTTCTTAAAATTGACCCTAAAAATTGATGTAGAAATAAGTAAGCACATTTTTGGCAACACATTTCTTACAAAAAGATCACCTTTTTACAAACTAATCTAGTAAATTGCTGTTATTTATATGTGATTGCAAAATGTATCTCTTGGACACTCAATTAAAGTTTCTTAAAATTAAATGTTATATAAAATATAAATTTGGGAGCACTACCAATTTAACAACTTTTAGGCTATACTATACACCAAATAAAAACAATATACATATATTCAGTATGTATTGGATGTCCATTTTTAAACACTTTTGCAGGATATCTTACTTATTTTTAAAGATACAGAGTTGCAGTTTACACGTCCGTCGACTCTTTTATGATGGTAAAGCTGCCACAAACAGATTATTCGTAGCTCGTTTGTCTCTAAGCTGCAGGATGATTTTTAAAAATTTGCCCTTTTCAATCACCCGCCGTATCTCAGATGTAATAAAAAATCATTGCCAAAGCGGAAACAGCTTTTTGGTCGTTTTTTTAATGGGAAATCCTGTGGCGTAATTGATTTTTTAACAATGTAGTTTAAAAAAAAAAAATAAAATACTATTTATATTTTACGAAAAAATAAATATGGCCAAAGTATAATTTTTGAAATGCCCGTGATGCAGGGTGCTTCAAAGGGATAAATCATCAAAATTACCCTGTAGCTCAGACACTCAGAAAAATAGAGCATATCTAGTGGTGGTAACATTAGTTTTATAAAAAATTTGCATAGTGTCTGAAAAAATAACCGAGATACTTTGCAGTGTTGAAAAGCGGACACTCTGTACAAAATGACGAATTTTTAGTATTTTAATGATGGCGATTGAATGTATACACGGAGCTACAAATTCCAGGCTAAGTATGGGAATCTCGTAAACCGTAATAGATAAAATGTCGGTTAAATGGGGGCAAAGTTTCGGTTATTTTCGGGAACTTCGAATGTAGTTCGAACTTTTAAAACCGCAATTTGTTATGCATCAAAATGCAACTTTTAACCAACCCTCTATCTATTACGGTTTACGAGATTCCCATACTTAGCATAATAATAACTATATATTAAAATATATAAAAATGTAAACTAGAAAATATTATAATATAAATGACAATATTTAGAAAACCTTAAATTAAACTATTCTGTATATAAAAGAAATGTTACTGGCAATTAATTAGAATTTTACACCAGGTTTTTTAATAAAATATTAGGTACCTGGCAAATGAGATGGTCCTGGAACAGGAGAGTTATCATCCCTAATCATTCTCGTTGTAGTCATTATTTCACTGTTTTCATCATTGTTAATTATTATAGATGCGACATTTTCATTTGCAGGCTGTATCCATGAGTAAAATGAATTGGTTAGTGTAGATTCTTCTCCATGAATTCCTAAAAGCAATACAATAAGTAAACCTGAAATGCTTACGTGATTTATCTTATTGTAACCTTGTAACCTCTATCATCAGATATACCGTATATCATTATTCTAGTTACACGTAAACTTACCAGGTAGCCCAATTGTAGGTAAACTTCCTGCTTTCAAAGGCGCTTTGGGTAGAAATTTATTAATACAAAATGGTGCAAAATGATTTGCACATATTCTATAATTCTTATATACTTGTTCTCGAGGAAGCTGCTTCAATTTCTCATTCCCTATTCGCGAAATCCAGATCGTAAATATCTGTAACAGGTAAATATTATTTAAAATGGTGAAATGTCAATATTGAATAGAGTTTATACCTCCATGGCTTAAACAGTAGGCTGTAGAGTGGTTTTAAAAGTGAGTAAAGGATTTCAAAGAGTAAGTAATAAGAAATACGAATAACATTGATAACACAGGAATGTGAAATACTGACCTTTCACAATACCTACTGCTAAAATTACTAATCTGTAAACTCGAGTTGACCAAATCTAATGTTTATTTAAAATAAATTAATTTTAATAAATTAGATTTTTTTATATCATAACTTAACTAAAATCTGCATTTGGATAATTTTCCTATTATTTGTTTTGCTAGAGGCCGGTCCAGAAAACCCTATTTAATAAAATGGTGTTATTAGTTTTATCGAAAAATGCCTAATTAATGGATTTTTTTTTGTAGTTTAGAATATCGGAAATCTGTTATGGAGATGAAAATTAGATAACTCTATTTGGCTAGTAATTTGCTCTTTAAACATGTACAATGTGTTTCGCCGAAATTGTTTAAATGGAAAATCTTTAAATTGGCATATGTTTTAATAGATTTTGCGTTTTGTTAGTTTGGGTTAATTTTGGTTAGGTATTATGTGGGGTTGATCAAGCGCGTAGCACGCTTGTCTCATTGCGCTTGTTTGCTTAATTAAAGTTAGTTTTGATTATTTTTACTTAGTTTGGAGGAGTAAAGGGAGAAGCGCGCTACTACGCGCGCTTTTTGGTTTTGGTTAGTTTTGGGTTTGGGATAGTGAAGACACAAGCACACGTAGCGCGCTTGTGTTTTTACTCTGGTTAATTAGGGTTAGAGAGATAGCCAATAATTTTTTTCTAATGAATTTCCGCTTTTTTAAACATTTAAATTTTTTTCTGAAAATGAGAATGATGTATTTGCGGCGAAAAATTTTGATTGCTCTGCGGTGAGAGAGGTACTCTAATGCCAAAAAAAAATTAATTTGTTGCTAACGGATTTCCGCTAAACTAAACTTGACCCAAATTAAAGATAATGCATCAATTAGTTACCTACTTTGAAAAACAATATTTAAAATTCGATCAACATGGTATCAAAGCATAAAAATGGAATTTTATTATAAAAAAAATAAAAAGGGCTTTAAATGTTTTCCAATGCAGAATAAAATAAGCTAATTTTGCTATATGACGTCTTTAACTTCAAACACAGGCTTTTTGTGAAATTGGATTTTTTGCATCCACACTTAAATCAATCTGGGCCACATTTGCCTAGCCTAAACTCTATTGGGACTCTTATCTGTTTTTTTTTAATCAATTTAGATTTTATAGAGTAGTTAAACTAATTTTGCATGGATAAAAGGTAATTAATTACATCACAAAAGTGGTCTGTGGTAGGACTGATAGGTACTTACCGATTCATCAAAATATGGAAATCTTAACATCATACAACTCTTATTTGAGTTCTTACAGGAAGAAACACAACAATAAAACATATTTCACCACTCAAAAAAAAAACTCAACACGATAAATACAATAATAATTTGACATGCCTGACATGACTTAAAACTTTTGTGACGGACGCCTGACGTCGGGACGTCGAAAAACGGCGATGCAAGCGCATAGCGGTGTAGTCATGAATTAAAACAAAAAATGGAGGGGATATATACAGTGAAAGTTCTATTTCGTGTATATATAAATCACTTTTCTATGAATTAGAGTTAGTTTCCTTGTAGAAGGGGGTCTACTTTAGTGCTTTGTGTTGACATTTTTATAACAAATAAATCCAGGGCGATCAAAAACAAACATTAAAAATTTAAATAAAAAATCGTTAATATATCTATCTGTAAAACCCATGACAGAAATTTAATTTAACTTATTTAATCCTTGTTGTTGAACGTTTCGTTTTGATATCGATCAATTGAGCTTAATTTTCCTTATTTGGTGCGGCTATATTTATTTCTTTGTATTTATTCAGTAAATCCCTTTTAGTTTAGCATTTTGAAGACATTTTAGAAGTCTTCTATATTCTAGCTGCCAAGCTAGGCATAGTTTGGTGGATATTTATTCCTTAAATTCAACATATAGATTGTTACATATTTAAGAAATAGTAACTGGATAATATTAAAATGTTCTTTTAAAGATAACTCCTCTCTTTAATTGGCATCGAGGTAGTTTATTGAGATTTTTATATAGTAATTAGTAATGTTAATTTATTGATCAGAAACATGCTAAAGTACCATAACTAGTGCTACTTTTTGATTTGAAGTTTAATCGCAGTGAGTACCAGGCCTAAATTGTTTAATTGGTACTTGATTGTTGTAATTTCTAGTGTTAAAGTGTCAAGATGAAACTTAATTAGCATAGCAAATAATAAGTTGTAATTTGAACATTAATTACCACTTGTGGCGTATATAGGTCAGCTTAAGTGATATTTCATAAGTATTTTTTAGCATAATACTAACCATCAGTAATCAGGACATGTTCTAAATTTTAAGAAAGTAGCTTGTTCTACCCAAGTAGTATTTTTTAATAAACTGGTTGTTTGTATTCCTGGTACTTATTTTGGCCACTGTATTTTCAATCACATTCTAATTTTTTACGCTTTTTCACGGGTATATTTTCTAAATTTTATTATCCGATTTTAAGACAGATAGAATTTCTAATAAATTTCGTACAGCAAAAATTTATTGGCGCCCTATCATTTAGCTGCCAAAGACTTCGACCCACGCCTTCTATATAAAAAAAAATAAACCGCTGAGTGAGCTAGGCATATGGACCAGCTGGATAAGAATTTAGCGAAAAGGGCTGGTTACAATATTCGGAAGTAATTGCACAAGTGCATAAAAATTACCGAAAATTTTGCATGACAGCCTGTTGTCTAAAAACTGCATAAGTTCATTTTCGTATTTTGGAGAAATAAGAAAATGACCGAATGTCATTTTTCTAAGCTGCTCGAATGCAAAATTATCTGGTTATTTTGATGCACGAGTGTAATTCTGGGGAATATTTCTCCAATAAGAACACGGTTAAAAAAATATATTTTTGTTATTGTTTTAATACAAAAACCTCGACAAAAACGTACATGTAAACAAAATAAAGGACGCAAAGATACCATATTTTCAATCCGAAGACATTTTTAATTATATATTTTGACTTTACTTTGACGTTATTTATAAATTGTCGCTGTCATCTTAAATTGACAATGGAATTACCATAGATACGTACGATACAATTATCGCCGTGCACTTTCGGTTTCTGTAGTGCTATTATCGCTGTAATTTTTCGATAATTGCACTCCTCTAATGGGATTTTTTATACACGAGGAAAATATTAAAATAATTAAAAACTATATCTCATTTACCATTTGGAATTAATGATGGAAATATCGTGATATATCGCTTTTATAGTGCCTGAAGTCATAGATTCAAATTTTACTGTAAGTTTGCATTTCTGATAATCTAGTTAGATCGTGGTCGAGCAAATATCTGATTGAAGGATTATGATGAAAATATCGCGTAATTATAAATCGTTTTATAGTGTTTGAGGTTGTCGAATCTAATTTTACTATTAGTTCACATATTGAGAGCCTGGTTGAGAAAGGGTCTGATTGGTGGTAATGATGAAAATGACGTGGAGGATACAGTTTTTGAGGTCGTAAATTTTAACGTTAATATATTATGTTCACCTATTTGATGATTTAGTTAATTCTAATAATGTTTGAGGTTTTAAAATCTAATTTTATTATTAGTTCACATTTTTGATGTTCTACTGGCATCTGATTAGAAGGTTACTATGAATATATCTTCTCATGTCCTTTTTATAGTGTTTGAGATTGTAGAACCTAATTTTATTATTAAGGTGTGGTGAAAATATCGTCTTATATCATTTTCATAGTTCCTGAAGTCCTAGATTGTAATTTTACTGCAAGTTCGGATTTTTGATGGTCTAATTAGATAGTGGTCTGAATTTACTGTCACTTCTCTGTATGTATTTACTAAATGTTGCAAATAAAGTGATTTCAAACAAAATGTGATAATATATTGTTTCCATAGTGCTTGAGAACGTAGAATTAAATTTTACTAGTAGTTTCATTTTTGATGATCTAAATTCTAATTATAGTGAGATTGAAAAAATATCTAATGAAGGGCTTTGATTAAAATATCGTGCAGTGATATATGGTTTTTAACCTTTCAGATTGTAAAATCTAATTCAACTAAAACAACGCATTTATTGGTATCAAATTTATCTTATAAACTGTATTTTGTGAAATCTTGCAACTGTAGATATTACTGTAATTAAAATAAATCACTTTTAGGTTAAAAGATGATATGAAATCATGTAGGTTCGTAATATCACTATCACTAACATCAATTTTTGATAGAGTTAACCAATAAAACAATACTTGATTAAAATTTAAAAAAACTTTAATTACAAGAAATTACATTTTAATAAGTTCCGACAGAAAATCCCGATATATGTACTTAATAACATTAACACTCTTCAGGACTATGTAGATTGTAGATTACATATTTCTTAACAATATCCAAGTAAAACTATAAAACAACCCTTACCTAAATAAAATTAAAATATGCTTGAATTGCTATTAAATTGCAAGACATTTATTTTTACAATATTTTCTTACCACCCTATATACATAGCCTAACGCGTATTTATTTTCGTTAACTGCCGCAAACTTCCTTTTCAACGTGATAATCGTACAATAGTTTCTTTCGTTATCTCAAAATGCCTAAACAAACTAGCCTACCCCCATATTAGATTAAAAGAAGAATGTCCCCTTTCATTCTTTAACACCTACGATGGTATAAAGTAAAATTGTGTTTATACAAAGCAAAAATAAATTAATGTACGCTTATCACAGTAAGAATATGATTCGGGTACAGAGTTCGGAAAGTAATAAACGCTGTATTCTCATAATTATACAGTGATCCTGACCACGTAAGAAGTCAAATTTGGACTTGCAACACGATATTTTCAAATTAAGGAAAATACTATTTATAGCTGTAGATAACTATTTCTAATTCACTATTGCTTCGAACAAAAAAAAACTTGACAATTGTGAATAAAATTTATTCTTCCCTCTCTACCATCCAGGAAATATGATATAATGATGTATCATCATAACATGTATATTGGAATCCTTCCTATAAAGCTTTAATAGTTAGAGATAGAAAGAAACTTCTTTTAAAAAGAAGTATTTTTTTAAGGCAAAACTCTGATATAAATAAAATACAATTTTTGTTTGTTTGCCATCACGACGACGCGACGCCAGTGAAGAAATAAAAATCTTCCGCAGGAAAGAAAAAATATTTTATTCCTTTACATATTTTTTACCTAACCTAAAAAAAGAATAACAAACTAAAAATAAAGAACTTTAGCGATTCTTACTGAGAAAAAATAAATTTGAAGTTGATTACTGAAGTTAACAGCATTGCAATACCATTTTTTTCTGCGGAGATCTTAGAATATTTGAAGCCATCTAGGTTTTTTTTGGATTGCCTTTTTATTGTATTTCTGTATATGGCGTTATTCCATCAAACCAAAGAAAACACAGTGTAATGTTTATGAATCGTTTTTCTTTTATTCACCTTACATGATCAACCTATCAACCTATGAACTTATTTCTGCTTGCAGAGGATTACGGTTAAAGCAAATAGAGGATATGGAAATTTTCACCTCGCAGAGTATTCCCACAGGAAACTGCATTACTCCTTTAAACTTATAGAAGGATCCTCTGACACTTTTTTTTGTAAACGATTTCGATGAACGAACGTTGGTCGGGAAAAATCCCCATTAATACCTATTTTTAAAAAGGAATATACAGGATGTTCCTTAATGACGCACTAATATTTCAGGGTGTAACTCCTCCGGTCACTTTATGAAGAAGAATTCCTATGAACATATTATTATGTACGGTATGGTATGGTAAGTAGAGGGTTTGCTCGGTAAGATTTGCCCTTCAACACGTCGACCACAATTGATCTTTTGTGTATACCCTTCTAATTTACACGAAAATTCCTAACTCCTTCGAGAATCTCAGAATATTCCGAGGGTTGAACTTTTGTAGATCCCCCGGTGTCGCAAGAGCATTTTCGAGATGCGTCAACCTTTGGCGAGTCAGTGCCTGACATTCGCAGAGTAACTGCTCTGACGTTTCAGCCATAGTTTGGCAGAATCTGCATTATTCGTCAGTGGTTTTCCCCATTTTCTTGAGGTGGTACCTCTAGGGGCCATGCCCAGGGAGAAGGTCTACGGCCAGTTTTATCTCATTATTTTTTTGTAGCTTGAGAACGCTTTTCTGTGTAGTTAGGCGAATGAGAGATTAGTCTCTTGGCCTGTCTCTGTCCAGGTGTATTAGCCCAATGTGCCTCTTTCCGTCTTTTTTCCCAATTTCTGAGTTCATTCATTACGTGTCCTCTGGTGATGCCACAGAATGGTTCAGGCTCGCAAAAGGGAGTCTGTGCACCATTCCGTGCGAGCTGGCAGGGCCCGATTACCCACTAGGCTAACTAGTCACCTTAACAAGGCGCCAGGGGCGCTCTGGCAGTGGGGGTGCCGCGGCGCGGGCTCGGTGTCGGTCCGGCGCGACGCACGATTCCGTAAAATATCCCATCGCCCACATTTCTCGCTCGTAAAGGTGATAATATTTTGATTTTACTATATAACTTTTGCTATGTCGATGTGGTAGGCAACAGACATTTTTGTTAGCGTAACGCACCGCAAAAGAAGCCGACAGGAACCTTGAGAGCGGCCGCTGCACGCGTCCACTTTACTTTATAAAAAAAAATAATTATTTTCTAACAAAAAAAAACTGCACGCCGCTAGCCCCTACCCAACCCTAGCAAAAAAGATCTAGGCAATCGGGACTTGAGGAATAATTTTACGCTGTTATCAAAATTATACAGATAGAAAATTTATATTTTTAAATTTTATCAGATGTAGTATGCAGTTATGAGAATGATATCACACAACAAGTGTTTTCATAAATCTTTTGTTTGGTCATCGCCTCTAACTGGATTTCTTCCAGAATTTTAAGGTGACCAGCCTGACTTTTCGTGTTTGTGTCTGAGTGACTATGCGCATTGGTCCAGACCTCCTTTTCGATGCATATGTGCAGCGGAGGGAGGTCAAGTAGGGTTTACGGAGCTGCTGTGGGGCAGGTTTTCATAGCCCCTGTTATACCCAGACAGGCGAGCTTTTGTTCTCTTGTTAGCTTTCGCTGTGTTGTTATTTCCTTTGTTTTTACCCACCACACCAAGCAGGCGTATGTTATAATAGGCTTAACAACAGTGTTATACGACCATCAGATGATGACTTTAGCCCCCATGTTTTACCAAAGAGTCGTCGACAGGCCCAAAGCGCTGCCGCTGCTTTTTGATAGTTCTTTCCAGGTGAGAGTTCCAGGTTAGTTTCTGGTCAAGAACGATGCCAAGATACCTAACCTCTTTTGAAAGCTCTACCGTTGTCCCTCCCAAAGTGGGTGCTTTAAGGTTCAGCTTCCTTCTGTTTTTCTTTCCTGTGTACACCATGTACTGACAAAGTTGAGTGCACTTTGCATACGTTCTGAGAAAACGTTCTCATGCTTGCGTCTTATTATTATAACTAGATCATCTGCGTAACCTTGGAATTCGAAGCCTGCTTCAGTCAGTCTTACCAGTAGATCGTCAACCACCAGAGACCAAAGCATGGGCGATAGGACACCTCCTTGAGGGCATCCCTTTATTACTTTGACTGTGACGGCTGTTTATCCAATGGTCGCGGTAACTTCACGGCTGCAGCTGGTTAGCATGGATTTTATCCATTTTGTAGTGGTTGGTTCCACTCCTCTGCGGGTTGTGGCGCGCTGAATGGATTCAAGTGAGGTGTTGTCAAATGCACCCTCTATGTCTAGAAATGCACACAGCGCCACTTCTTTCTCAGCCAGTGCCTTCTCTATATCGCGGACGAGATTTTGAAGAGCATGGGTGGTAGATTTCGATGGTTGGTATGCGAATGGTTTTGTGTGCAGTAGAGCATTAGAATAAAAAGGAACTTGCTCCTGACGCGCCAACCGATAATCTTTTTCATCGTTTTAAGAAGAAAGGAGGTTAAGCTAATGGGGCGGTAAGACTTTGATTCCTATTATTATGTACGCAAGCGCTTAATGTTTTGCTACAAGGTGTTGAATTTTTTGTTTCCTTAAATTGTTAATATTTTTAGTATCTTCGAAAATAATTTAGCTATTGTTTTGAATTTAGGTATGCATTAATAGGTATGATATAAGCCACAGAAAAGTTAATCCATTGTTTCACCAGTGGCATTCCCGCAAACTTGACTTATGATAATTTCTACAAAAAAGTGATATGTCACTGACATTTTTCTTTGTGGGTATTTTTTTTTTTGATTGGCCTGATTCTATATAAAAATGGTTTCTTGCATTTTTTTTTCTCTCGTAGGAGGCACCATTCTTACAAGAGTCTAGGGAACACACAAGAGGAGCTCCGAAAATTTATTCCGTATTCCAGATTAAGCAAAAATAATCAAAACTAACTTTAACTAGCCAAACAAGCGCATTGAGACGAGCGCGCTACACAAACTAACCCAAACTAACGCAAACTAACCCGAACTAACCCAAACTAACCCAAGCCAACCTAAACTAACCCAAATTAATCCAAACTAACCGTAATTAACCAAAGTAAAGGCTTCGTCTTCCGTAATCCAGATTAAGCAAAACTAATCGAAAGTAACTTTAACTAGCCAAACAAGCTCATTGAGACGAGCGCGTTACCCAAACTAACCCAAACTAACGCAAACTAACCCAAACTAACCCAAACTCACCCAAACTAACCCAACCTAACTCAAACTAACCCAAACTTAACCCGCCCTTAACCCAAACAAATCTAACTAAATGGAGCCCCTAGGTTCCAAAATATTTTTAACGGTATAAGGGGCACCCGCCGAACATCCCTGCCGAACGTCAACCCTTTCGGACGTCAAATCGCCTTTTTTTCTTTCGCACAGCCTCGCCCCTAGGGGCCTCGACTTTCTAATGTCCAGATTCGGTCGTCTCATCATCGAAAACCCCCGACGGCTGATTTTCGTCGAACACGGACATGCCTAATTTTTTCGTTCGGAAATTTTCGGAGCTCCTCTTATGTGTTCCCTAGACTCTTTAACCATTCTTGACTATAATAATTAAATTAACATCGCTTCATTTAGAAGTTTTGATGAACAATTTTTGAAGATATATTGCATAATGACGTGCTAATATTTGAGGGTGTGTCATCAGGGCATTTTATGAACAAAAGTCCATATGGACATACAACGGCTTAAATTTATTAATGTTTACTAGCATTGATAATGATCAGTGGCTCGTGGGGTTTTCAGAGGGAGGACACAAAAAATTAAATATAAATTAAAGACTTACCATTCTTCCGTTTTTCTATTTGCAGAATAACTGAACTACTTTGTTGTCGAAATCAGAAACGGACTGATTAAACTGTATTTCGATTGATAAAACTGCTAGTGCATTAAGTTAGTTTGGCTTATGGTAAACAAAACAATTTATTTGCATGGAACGACCACATATCCATTGATATTTCTCGTATGGGCGTATATATATTTTTTTATTAAGTACTCTCTCTACGCTTAGCAGTTCTTGTATATAATATATAGCACACCTCTTAAGTCTAGCTGAGCAGTAATATGGTCAATATTGACCTTCTATATTGAAGCGTTCATCAATATGATTCATTTGAACTCACCAATACTCATTCTGGCAAAAATATTTGTGCTGCATGGTTTCAGCGATATTTTCGTTGGTCGAATTTGGATTTTCTAGCATTGATTCTTTTACTGTGCTGAATTTTGTGCATTCTACAGAACTGAACGACTACAAAAAATTTTTTTTAAATGAACGAAGAAGGATTTCAAACTTTATTAGATCTAGTTAGACCCAATATCAAAAAAACGCTGCTATATAAGAAGCTATCCCTGCAAGCCAAATCCTTTCTATAACATCGAGATAATTAGTGTCTGGAATGGGTTCCGAAGACATGAACTTTATTCTTGCAATCGCCTCTCAGACATCATTATAAGTATAAACCTGCGAGGCAATAACACAAGCACTGAAATGCAATATTCAGGTATGTATTAGTTTTTTACTATTGTTCTAGACAATAAGTAGAAAGTAAAAAAAATATGTGCCTCATCTTTATAAGCACACAAATGAAGTGAAACTTCCGGAAGAGATATAAAAAATTGAGTTTTAATTTTTTTTGCAGATTTTTTTCTAAACTTTTTACGCCGAAAACCGCGTTTCTCTAACTTTTTTTTATTATTTTTTTCTTTCTTTCGTTTTATAATACCTTTATTAAAACGAAAAATTTTTTCCACCTTTTTTATTATTATTTTTTTGTTATTTGGTTTTATAATACTTTTATTAACTTTCCGAACAATCTCCTAGTTTAGTTTTTTTTAAATTTTTTTTTCTTATTTCGTTTTATAGTATTTTTATTAACTTTCCGAAATTTTTTAAAAAAATTTTGGTTTTGTCATTTTTTTCTCTTCCTATTTTTGCCATCCTCGACCTCGTAGCTGAACTCCTTCGCCTTTTGTACGCCGAAAACCGCGTTTCTCTAACTTTTCTTTTATTGATTTTTTTCTTATTTCGTTTATAATACTTTTATTAACTTGCCGAAGAATTGTTTACGTTGTTTTCAATTTTCTTCGAAAATTTTTGGGTATCCCGGGAGCTGGGGGTATAGTTTATCACATTTTTGATCCGAGGCTCCGTTGCAGAGATATCGGCATAAAACGGTTTTTTTCTCCAAAATCCTGGTAGCCACCCATGAAAAAAAATGTCGACCCCGTAGCGCTTCCCGTTCTCCCGAAATTAATTATTTTAGTTTTTTCTTCTCACCACTCTCCTCGCCGAACGGAGGGGGGGGGGGGGCACTTTTCTTCCAGGATTCACATACTGGAACATGCTTAATTAAAGGGGAGTTTCACTTTGATAAGCGTTTCATTTTGATAAGCATTTTTTCTTACTACTTTACCCTCGCTAAAGAAGTTTCACTTCAAAAATAGAAAAAAAGCATATGTACAGCTAAATTGCGGTATTTATTTGTCAAAAGAAGTTATCATAAAATTATCATATGCTTAGCAGTGAAGTAAATTTTTAACAAAATCTTCCCCCATTTTTTCTAAATATTCTTTGTTTTAAGCTAATGATTTAATAATTTTACAATAACTTCTTTCGACAATTAAATTGTTTGTAATCATATGACAATCTCTTTTAGTAAAATTTTTAAACTCCCTTTGCAGTCTGGTTGTACTTGAGCTTATTTTCTATTTTTTGCTTTATTTTCTTTTTACATTCCGCTTATTGTCTAGAAGAATAATGAACAATTAGTACATACGTGAATATTGCTTTTCAGTTTTACCGCAGGTTTTTATATGATGTTTTCCAATGTCGGAGGGGCAATTGCACGCACACACTTCACCAGTATCCTCTACATGCTCCAGAGGGTTGGTGGTTAAAGAGATTTCTGGAATTGTTTCTTATATGTGATGAGTATAGAAGAGCCGGAAACAGAATATCGTCACCTCACATGCTGTCACGCTAGCTCACGTCACGGGTGAAAAGTGCGGAGTTTTACATGGTATTTAAACGAATTAGAACCAGAATGAGAGACGTTTCGCGTGAGGGCTCTGGTTGTTTACATTTTCTAGTGCTTTTGACGTTTGATTTTTGTTACAATGGATGAAATATTGATTGAAGTGCGAGATTATAAATTTTTAAACAACCATACACCGCATGAATATCGCAGCCAACAGATTCATCAGTCAGCCTGGGATTAAATTGGAATGAAACTAAATATGCTCGATAAGATTTCTATGAATCCTTTTTTTTCATTTCATGTTTAGAGTTAATATTAAAATAATGTTTATTTTAATATAATAATAACAGTTCAACCGTTATTAATTTTTTTATGGATTCGTCCCTTTCGAAAACTGAATTTTCAAGCTTTATTAAATCTAGACCAAATACGAAAAAATAGCACTCGTGAAGCGAGAGAATTTTAAAGAATATTTCAAATCAGATGCTGGTAGTGTGCAACATCCGAATTGTTATATTCTTTAAAATCCCCTCGGTTTACGAGTGACATTTGTTTGTATTTCGATTAGATTTAATAAAGCTTCATCAGAAATTGGAAGTTATTCATCGTCTGGTTCAAATATATTCTCTGCATACAGCATATTGTGCAGACAACATGATGCAACGCGCAGCTAGTAACCCACGACATGATGGTCCCTTGTCAATCTATAATTAAATGTTTTGATTGGCTGAGTGTTCTTGAAATTGTTCCTGTTAGAGAAACAAAGTAAGCAGGATTTTAGAAGAAAAGCACATTGGTTGTGGTTTTCCGTTTTCGACTAGAGAGAAAATTGAACGTTTTATTATACAATTTTTTACCAATCTGATCTAGAATAAATTCCTTCGTTGCTGTCCTTTTCATATTAGCTGACGTCATGTAATAAACTTATGATCAGCATCTACTAATGCAAGACGTTTTTTTTTATGGCAGTGACACACACTAAAGGGATATCCTATGGCACCGATGAGCGGGGTGTGTGCGAGGATGTTGATTAACACGGTTCTTAAAAAGTTGTAGGTTGTAATTAGGGGGAAACAGATGTCCGGGGAGTGAGTTCCACAGTGATGCAATGCGCCAGACAAAAGAGTCTTTGTATAGTGACGTTCTAGGTCTTTCCAGTTGTACGACGAACAGGTGCGCCCTAGCCGTCTATCGGGACAGTGTTGCTGGGGGCGCGATGATGTGGACCAAATCCTTTGAACATCTGCAGTGAAAATATCTATAAAACAGGGAAATCTCGGCCGCATGTTTGCGGTGTTCCAGACTATCCAGATCCCAGGTCAACTCCGGGTCGCCGACGAGACGCACAGCTCTCTTCTGAATGGAATCAGCAGCTTTAGGGTGTTCTTTGGTGCGGCACCCCAGATGTGTGAGCAATACTCCAAGACCAGTCTTATTTGCGCTTTGTAGAGCAAGAGTAACTGCTTCGGTGTATATGTCGTAGCCACATTCTAAAACCCGCCGTTTTATAGAATGTCTAGACATTTTACAAAAGGCGGCCAGATTGTCAAACTCTCGTTTAACATTCATTATTATCTGCCTAGTCGGATTGTAAACTGACTAGGCGTTTTATAAAACGACGGTCAACACGCGGCCAGATTATCAAATGTTTAAGATTAACTTCTGCTTGATATTCTGGCGGGTGAGACATTGTAGTCATTTTGTAAAATACAGGTTTTATTTAAAAGTTAGGGCAATCAAAATTTTCATTAATGTCTTTTAGTATGTTATATGGGTAAGCCTTGGGTTAGTTTTGGTTAGCACTTGGTTAGTTCTTGTTGATTGAGCCATGCAAAGCCATAATAATACTCGGATCGCAACTAAACAAGTTGCGATCCGTCAGCCAGGGTATTATTATGGCTTTGCATGGCCCTCCACTCGCTTCGCTCGCTACAGGGGCTCAATCAACAAGAACTAACCAAGTGCTAACCAAAACTAACCCAAGGCTAACCCAAACTAACCCAAAATTAAGAAAAAAAGGTAAATAAAACTTGGAACTTAACTTGTGTTTTAGCCGCTCGTGATAATCTTAACATTTGACAATCTGGCCTCGTGTTGAACGTCGTTTTACAAAATACCTAGGCATTTGATAATCCGTCTAGCCAGACAGCAAAATAA
Source organism: Pissodes strobi (assembly GCA_016904865.1). NCBI lineage: Eukaryota > Metazoa > Arthropoda > Insecta > Coleoptera > Curculionidae > Pissodes > Pissodes strobi. The sequence continues at coordinate 169,873 of MU182027.1, read as the reverse complement.
TGAAACGTAAACGAAAATTTGACAATTTGGCCGCTATTTATAAAACGCCTAGGCAATTTATAAAACGACGGGTTTTGTAATCTGGCTACGACATATATAATTTTTTGTTGAAGCTTCTGCGAGGCTGACTTTGCGATGTTAGCAACATCGTCATTCCAGGACGTATTGCTGTTGACCGAGACACCCAATAGTCAATTGACTAGGTTGCAGGAATGTTCGATCCTGCAATAATGATGTCAGGGCACGCCATACTGGCGTTCTTGGTAAACGTGGCTGCTTGGGTTTTTGCAGCATTAAATTGGACCAAATTCCTGTCGTCCCAAGTTCGAAATTTCTCCAGATCTTGATATCATTGATATAGATGAGAAACAGAATTGGTGAAAGTATTACGCCCTGAGGCGCTCCCGCATTTGTGGTGAATGTGTACGAGATGTGTTCATCAATCGCAACGTGCAGAAATCGTTTTTTAGGGAAACTGGCAAGCCAGCTGCAGAGAGACGCTGGTAGTCCGAAGGACGGCAGTTTGTTGAGCAATCCGTCATGCCAAACTCTGTCGAATTCCTTCGAAATATCTAACGCAATCGCTGAAGATTCTCCATAGTTCTCAATTGCCCTACTCCGTATATGTGTGATATAGGCCAATATATCTCTGTTTGCGACAGCCGTATTGGTTATCGCTAATTATTCTGTTGATCTCGAGGTACTTGAGTAGTTGCTGATTGACTACACGTTCCATGACTTTAGAGATTATTGGATGCAAGGCAATTGAACGATAGTTTGATGACGTGGTTTTCTTGCATTTTTTTGGTACAGGTTGCACTCGAGCAACTTTGCAAGAAGATAAGTATATATCCCTTTTCGGTAAGACAGAGAAAAAAGTCTGGAAATAATGGGTGTTAGTTCCTTGGCGCAGTTCTTTAACATGATGGCAGCCAATCGCAACTGCCAATGCAGTTTGGAAAATGTCACAATTTCTTGTAACTATCTGTAACAGTTTTCCACATTTCTGCCGTAGGTTGTCGCATTACAGTTGGTCCTAGCTTTACCTATATTGTCTCACAAATTTCTTTAGCAATTTCTCGAATGGTACTAAATCCCAATAGCGCCCATACTTCTAAAGGAATTACCTGTTGCTAGGAATCTAAAATAGAGAATATATAGCTTAAGTAACAAGTTTTAATGCTGAAATACTCCGTTAGCGGATAAAGCGAAGAGAAAACACATCGGAAAGGTGTCGTTTTTCGTCCGATCGGATAAAAAAATTATTTATTGTGTTAAACTTAGCTCTAAATACACGAGTCTTTAATTTTGTAACTTAGTATTAATGACAGCTCAGTGTTAATACAGAGTCCTGTAATAATCTTAGTCAAATAGTTTTGCTGTATTATACTTGAGTACAATACAATACAAAACAAATAATAAAAATTAATTTAACAGAAAAAAATCGCACATTAAAGGAGGCAACGAAGCTTCATTGAAGTTTCTACATAAACTCTGGTTTATTTCTTTAGTCGGAAGAATCGGTTATATATTGGCTAATATCCATTTCTTCAGGTAAGTCTATAGGAAATGAACAATTCCAGGAAGATTTGATAATATGTAAATATTAGAGTATATCTGTGTCGAAATCCTTTATTTTATTTTTTAATGTAGTTTTTCTGAGACTATATTCATGAGGGTTTGAAGTCAGGAGGAGAGTTCTTATAATGTCAATATTAGTTGATATCCTAGATTATTTACGGGTGTTACATAATCGAGTTTCTCTAATTCCTTAAATCTCGTCTCTAAAGTCTCTACTGAAAGTTGACCAACTAGTAGTTCTAAAGAATCAATTATATTATCCCTGTGAATCAATATTTTATAGACCGTACTCCGCATATAAAACCACCCATATTGATTTATGACAATGTTCCTGTGTCATAGAGTAAAATTTTAAATCTGTCAATATTTATCTCACAACTAGAAACTAAAACTCTTAGAATTAAAGAAGATTTTCAAATTAAACTTTTGTCTATACCTGTAATTTGAGCCCTTAATTCTAGGTCATTCGATCGTTTGTGAACCATACCCAAGTTTTAGTTGTAAACGGTACGATATATGTGTTAAGCATTCAAAATACCGAATCCAACAGTGAAGGGTTGATAATACAAATTTATAATTTTCGGTGTTCGGTATTTTACTCAGGACTTTGTTAAAGTTCATTTCCTGGGGTGTGGCTCCACAAACAATACAGAAACACTGAAAAGTGTAAAAGTATTCCAGCTATTCTGTCTACTTTCTCGATGTTAAAAATGTCATATCCAGTTGCTTATTCAAGTGTAAAAAAAATCAACGTATTGTCACGTGCTTATAAAAAATCACATCTGCCATTTTTTTACACCTATTCCTAAAATATAATCCTTATAATTTGGCACTGGCCAAACTTCTATTAAAAAGGAACGTGTTCCCTAAACCGTGAAAAACAAACTTTTTACAATGCCTTTCTATGCATTATCACAAAAAAAATACCTACGGATACTTTAAATCCCGACTTGCCACCGGTCAGTAGCGGTTGTAAAAAATAACCGATCAGGTTAAAAACGGTAGAAAAATATCGAATCTGGAGGAAAAAAGATCGCGGCAGATGATTACATTATTCAGAAAATAGGAGTGATCGGCAAACGGTCAGTGTTTTTATTGAAAAAGGTCGTCTATTGTCCGAATTTAGGGCTTACTTTCGGTTTTCTTTATTGGAGCATTCCCGTCTTGATGCAGTTGTTTGTTCGGGATTCGAGCTTATTTTTGACCATATTCAAGCAGATTTTTAACCGATTTTTCATTATTCCCTAGACTTTATGCTAATGTACAGCACCAGCTGGATACAATAATTATTTTTAAAAAGAATCCTTCAATTATTTGTTAAAAAGTACTGCAGTAATTAAAAGTTGTTTTTTATTATTATTTTCATTGTTTTATATTTTACCATTTTTCAAAATATTGTTGATTATTAGTTTAGCTTTTATTTTTATTACTTTTTTATATGGATTAGGCATCCAATTGATATACATGCCAAACGCTTCTCATTTGTTTGACCATTTATTTATATTACTTGAGAATTTATAATAATTATTAAAGCAATCTAACATTTCAACAAAGTATTTATAATAATAATATATGGCAGGTGGCCCTAAAATTGTATTTTATTTGACGTACAGCGATTCTAATTTTTAAAACAACTTACAGTTTGAGAAATGTTTGTTTTAAATATTTTCTATTTTCAGACGTCACACTTTCATAGTTTTTTCCTCACCGTACTCAGCATTTTGCTCTGCTAAGATGGACTTTTCTTCATGCGCGAACTTTTATCAAGGATACAGTTATGTGGGAACAAAAATAAACAAAAATCTGCTTGTTAATCAATTTTTAGCAAACACTGGATAGATATAGCTAAATGGCATCGTTAATAAATTCAATGTATTTTAAACAAAAAAGTCTCGTTTGGATTGACAGGAAGTCATTCACATGAACAAATAAGTACAATATTTCCAATATGGTACATAATAATGATGTTTTTGGTACAAATTATGCTTCGTCCTAATTTTTTAGGCTATATACTTTAGATACATTTATTATTAGTTAATATTTCGTCTAATAAGAATTATTTATTAGCCAATTTAATAGATAAATGAAACTATATTATATTTGAGCATTTATTATTTGTACTTTAAATATATTTAGTTTTTTAGGTGTGCATATGCTATTTACATTTTAAAAATGTAAAGTAATAAAAAATATATTTAAAATGACAAAAAAATTCATTCTAAATATCAAAATTAAAAATAATGAATTCAAAGTAAATTAGCTATTTAATTAATTGTCAAACAAATCTTAATTTTAATTTAGCAGAAAGGATCTTTTATAATGTGCCTTCGAAATATACTTTTACTAAGTGCCTCAAAAGTATTAGTATTGGCTGAATTGGAGAAAATCAAATTCTAGGAATCTCATATGTACCAGAAAACCTACTTTTTTGCGTAAGTTACTCTTTTACTAGCACGTGCAGGTGTGTCACATTATAATGCAAATGGTCGTTTGGTCGTTGCATTCGGAGCTTTTGGAGCAAAGATGGTGACTAAGACTATGATACGGTTTTTGAGCGGAATGAAATTTTCCCTCATTTTTCTTGACCCGCCAGAAATTATTGTATTCATACCAGATTTCCTGCACACTTTACGTGGAGTGATTGCATGGCCATCGCGTTCTCCCGACCTTACTCCACTTGACTTCATTCATAAAAGTTATTTAGAGGAGGAATAATTCATAGTCAAAACAAATACCCTAGATGAGTAGAATTACCATTGTTTTTATAATGCGGCACATGAAACAGTGAGAAATATGGTACTCGAATTTGTATACACCTAAGAGTTTATAGTGCCCAATTTGAGCATTATCTACCTAAAATAAAAACAAAAACTAAGACACAATAAGTGCAAAATTTAAATAATACCGAATAGTGTAGTTTTTTAGTTAAATAAAATTTGTTTTACTCATGGATTCTAGTTCACAATAGAAAAACGAGATTTTTTCTATTAATTAAGTATATTATAATTTTAATAATAATGATCAATAATACCAAATTATAAAGTAAAGAAATTTATTACGAGAAATAAATCATTTTCAGGAATTTATCTGATATATGATTGTTGGTTACATACCAAAGGGTTAATGTATATATTGATAAAAACTATTTGATTGACTGGCCTTGATTAACATAGTCACTCGGATTAAGGTATCTGTCAATAATACTACAGAGGCTCACACAACTATCTTACAAAATTCCATAATTTCAATGTTTCTCAAAATTTTCGTTTTTCCACTTATCGTTGACAAGGCGAAAAATATGAGGGTTATCTCGAAAGTGTACATATTCCATGCTTTGATTCGTTTGATAATTTTAAATTTCGACAATTTCGCTAGGGTTTTCTTGAATAACAATGTGGCATTGGGAAAATTTTATTACGAAATCTTCTATAGTATCGACAAATATTCTTATTTCGGTAAGCTAATATAGGTAGCGAAATGAAATCACAACTTTCATTTATTCCAGGCAATAGATTAGCAGTTTATTATAAATTATAGATTCTTTCGCAAAATTCTTAATATCATCATAATATATTCATCTTACTAATTCAGCTAATTATATAAAGCTCAACTAGTTATAGCCTTTCTTATTCCCTGTCGCATGTTCTTGGCGTTTTACAAAAGGGCCACAATGGCAACCCCATTTTAATTTCGAGCTAAAAGCTTCGGGCTGAGGCGGAAAATCGTATACGTGAGCCCCTTTTTATCGGGTGCGTTTTTTACGCACAAGCCGCGGTTTGAGCCACCACGTGAAGCACGCGTTTCGGGACCAGGTGCACCCGGAGATTCCCGAAAAGTGGAAATTTCGTGGAGAGGTTTCGCAAAACGTTACGTTGTAAGAGATTTTGATTGCGGTATTATTGAGAACAATTTCTCATAAGCTAAGCGTAGTTTTGACTGTTATAATCTCTTCAACTAAAACATCGACATCAAAATCCGATCTACCTGAATCTCGATAATATCATAATCCATGTCAACCAAAAGTTAGATTTTATGAAAGCTCAAATGACGAAATCAAAATTCTAAAATCCACAGTTGCAAGTGGGCGCGAATTTCAGTCTGATTGGGTAAGCCTTGGTTAATCTGAGTTGGATTAGGTGAAATTGACCTAGTGTAAGTTAGTTTAGATTACTTTGGGTCACTTTGGATGAGTTTCGATTAGATTGAGCCCATTTAGTTCTGTTTTAGTTACCGTGGTTTATACTCTATTTAGAAATGTTTGACAGCACAACCTCAGTCATACCGCACAGATCATTTTAATTGTATATATAGTGGACACAACAATTTCAGAAGTAAAACATAACTTTGCATAACAATGCAGGTAGTCTCTACCTATGCATCATGCATCCATTCTATACTTTACGGAGTAGTAACATTATAAAAAGGGATAACGGGAAAATGTTCTTCTTCTTCACATTTTTTAGTGACAGTATTTTTGTAAATTCAGACCTCAACAAGAGCTCACAGCGATTTACCCTAGAACCCTTCGCAGGATGTCTGCGGTTCCCAATAGTGCGATCTTTTGCACTTCCTTAGCTGATGGGTGACCTGGTAGTATTTTGAGGCTCTGATCATAGCCTTTCCTTATTGTACCCAATGCTCCTACTATGACTGGCACTGTTTTAGTTTTACAATTCTACAACCTACTGATCTCGATTTCCAGGTCCTTGTATTTTCTGATTTTCTCAATTTCGTCCGACATGATGTTCGGATCATCTGGGACACCTATATCGATCAGTAGGGAAGTATTCTGCCTTCTATTGTGTACCTCTATGTCTGGTCGGCTGGTAAGATGGTTCAGTCCTTTACTATCGAGTCATCCCACATGATAGTTATTATTATTATTCTTATTATGATTTAGCCTTACGGCATTCGCACTGCCTCTAAGGAAAACATTCACTTATGACGGACGGTACGGGCTGTTGAGAGAAGAACTGCTTTCTGCATCAATTTGAAGAGATGTTCGCTCAATCCGAGTTCCTTGATGTTTATTAACAGGTTCTTTGGAATGAGTCCTGTTGATGACACAATGATTGGCGCCGTTCTTGCTCTCTCAATTCCCCATTGTTCCGGATTTTCTTCTTATTACTCTTATTATTATTATTATTATTATTATTATTATTATTATTATTATTATTATTATTATTATTAAGATTGTTATTATTATTAAGAGCACACGTAGTTAAAAGTTGGGTAATTTTTCTTTTATTGATTAATTTGTGAATATTTTTGAAATATGCTCTGCAAAACGAGCTACGTCATTTTAGATTTCTACGTCATCATCAATCAGCTCTTTGGCACAAATCTGGGCGGAATCATAAGTGCGAGCTCGTTCGAATACCTTCCGTAGTGTAGTAAAGAGAGAGGCCGCCACTTTTCTTCGATGTTCAAGGCTATCAAGGTCTTTACTCCAATCTGGGTCATCCACAAGACGGACTGCTCTCCTCTGTATGGAATCTTTTATATTGAGCAAGTGTTTAGGTGCCGAGCTCCCCACAGGGCAACAGTATTCCAGAGATGGTCTTATCTGGGCCTTATAGAGCAGTAAGAGCTGATGAGGTGTATACAACTTTTTTGCTCTGTAGAGTGCTCCAGGCTTCTGTGCTGCTGCCTTGACGATTTTGGTGACGTGATTACGCCAAGACATGCTGTTTTCTACATTGATGCCCAGCAAGCTTATGAATGTGGCTAGAGTCAATGTTTGTCCTGTCATTGATAAGTCAGGCCCTGCGGTGTTTGTTTTTTTTTTTAGAAGACAGCTGCTTGAGTCTTCCTGCGTTAAACTGGACATTGTTTTCCTCACCCCATTCCACGATGGCGGTCATATGCACATCAGAGGGAATTGGAGTCCGCTACATGAATGAGGATATAAGAGTGCTGTCGTCTGCAAAGCAATAAATAGAATTGTTTGTTCTGTCTAAGATATATCATTCATATAAAGCAGGGACAGTGTGGGATATTATATACACCCTTGAGGAACCCCAGCATTGATTTTAAATTCCTCCGAGATATATACATCAATACCAATTCGGACGCTTCGATCCCTTAAGAAATTGGAAAGCCATAGATGCAGTGCTCGTGGTCGTCCGTATGCTGTTAATTTGTCTAACAATCTGTCATGCCACACTCTATCAATTGGATATGTCTATAGCCACTGCATGAGATTCGCCGTAGCTTTCAATGGCTTTGGTCCAAAGGTAGGTCACGTAAGTCAGGAGATCTCCCGTTGATCTGTGCTTGCGGAAGCCATACTGGCGATCGCTTATGATGCCTCATGATTCGTGATATTTTAATAGATGTTCGTTGATCAGTTTATCCACACGTGGGAACTAACGCAATTTGACGGTAGTTATTTGGAATCGCTGTTTACCTTTCTTTGAGATAGGCTACACCTGCGTGCATTTCTAGTAAGAAGGAAAGCATGCAGTTCGGTACGATAGGGAGAAAAGCCTTCATAGAGGAGCTTCTGGAATATTTGCTATCATCGGTAGTTATTTCCTCATGATAATCTGTAGTTCATTTCGATTGGATGTTAGTAAATGACGGTTGAGAAAAAGCAATTTCAGAGTTTTGGATAGTAGTTTTATCCTGCCACGTCCTTTGAAATGAATATCCTTCAGCCACGTTTCATCCAAGTAAAAAATTTTTCCTTTTCGCTTCTCTATTTTCGAATGTGTCTCAAGGTCTGTCTTCCTTAACACACTATTCTGTTGTGTCGATTAGTACGTATTTTTGTTTGTGCTATTCACGTGTGAGATTTATTTTGTGTAATAGTATTTCTATCTATTTCGGGTAAGTCCTTCACAACACTTGAAACTGTATCCATGGTTGGGATCTCCTTGTTAAATTAAAATGAGTGAACTTTCCTTCCTATGATACTTTGCACATCTTCATGAAAATGTAGTGGTATTCTCTCTGCAAATTTTTTACACTACATTTATCGTTTTATCTCTAAGAGCTCTATAAACAGTACTTTAATTAACTCCTCTCATATTGCTACATATTGATACTAAATTTCTCATAGTGCTGGAAGGAATTTTTCAAAAACACAATAAAGCAAGTCGAACACTAGACTAAATGTAGTTGCTCATATAGAGGTTACACTTTTATGTAACACAGATTGCTTATCTCTGAAGCAATAAAGTAAGTAAGTACTATAAAAATATAAAAAATATGTCAATATATGTCAGTCTCAACTGAGCCTTATAGGCTCATATATTAGGAAAGGTAGGTAATTTTTGGTAACCCCTAGTTTATTGCCTTTTTATGGACTTTATCTTTATCTGTGCACTATAATTGAGGTTGTGTGATGTCGAACATATCTAAATAGCCTATAGTGAATATTACAAAAAAGCATAACTCATTAAAAAATCAATGATAATTCCCCAAATTGAAAATTTTTCAAATTGTTACTGAAATATTCCAAAGATGATGGACATCTCTTGCATTATGTATACAACCTAAATTGTAATAGATTTGAATAAAAAATATTTAATATAATAAAATACAATAATATTTATTGCAAAATATAAAAACATTGCCCTTAAAACGTGCTCTAAAACCATATTTTAATAACCATCAAAAACTTTACCTAAGATAGTAACCCGAAACGAAGTGCAGCAATAAAATGATTCATTCAAACAATATTCTCTAAAGCTAAGTCTAAATTGTGGACAAAGATATATATTATCAGTACTTAAACTTTATTTAAGTTTTGGTGGTCAAAAAGGCCTGCTTTCAACAAAACTTACCTGCTTATAGACAATAATTGTGAAACCAAGCCTTAACCTGGTTTAGGCCCAATTGTACAAGACGAGTTCAAGTGAACCACGACTTGTTGAATACTTCTATTTAAAGCAAATTGCTGTCAAAATTACTCTCAATTTGATGGGACTTCATTTTAAGAGGAAAACCACAACCACGAATCAGGTAAACTTAGTGTGTTCGCCATAAAAAAAGATGACAACAAATGTTTAAGAACTTTGATAATAATTAGTAATAACCATATAATTTATAAAGCATGCCTTATTTCTAGAGCTTTAAAGTTTTAAGGGGTTTTAAAACATCTATAATCTGGAAATATCATCCAATATTTGTTAGGGATAACAAAGTTGTTAAGCATTTGTTGTCGTCTTCTTTTGATGGCTATCTCCCACTAACGTTAACTGACTGGCGGACTTTTCTCTTAAAATAAATTTCCATCAAATCGAGAGTCGTTTTGACAGCAATTTGCTTTAAATATAAATAGTCAACAATAAGTCGTACTTCAGTTGGGCTTCCCTTGAGCTTGCCTTATATAACTGGGCCTTAAAATCAGGTTAAGGCTTGGTTTCACAATTTGTGGTCTGAGCCAACATCACGGACGGCTTCAATTATTGTCCATAAGCCGGTAAATTTTCAAGCAGGTCAGCAAAATGGATAAATTAGCAGAAAATAGATAGAATAACAGTTGATTTGAAATTCTAGTTCGCCCATGCTTGGGTTAGTTTCGGTTAGTTTAAGCAAGCATGAGCTTGTGCGAAACGTTGTGCGAAACGCAAGCCTTACTGGCGCGCAAATCAATTTGATTAGTTTGAGATAGTTTCGTTTGCACGAAGAGTTTGGTTAGTTTGTAATTGTTTTTCCATGATAAAAGGAAACTAGCAGCCACGGGGTAATTTTTTAGCTGCTCGATTATTCTTTTTGTCACCAAAATATTGAATATTTTGCTGATCGGTTAAGTAACAGCGTTTATTATGTAGGCATAGAGTACGCTATATTCAATTTCGTTCAAAATAAGAATTTTCCTCTGAAATAAACCGTTCAGTTTGATAGAATTTCAAAAGGTCAAATTTCAAACCACAAGAGGGTGAAAACAATTGAATTCGGATACGGAATATCAAATTTTCTTAGTATTTTTGTTTTTCTCTATAACTGTACTATTTACGAAATTACTGGTTGTTTATCGTTTTTTAAGCGATTTCTAACGCATGTTTATAGGAATTTTTTTTCTTTAAAATTCACAAGGAGTAACACCAACACCCTCATTTCCGTTTCGTTCTTGGTAGAGGTAGCACAGCGTAGTGTAGCGGCTCTTTAGTTGCCATTGGTATAAGCCATCGCGGGACTTCGTGGCAAACGTTCAGAGACCGTTGTTTCCTCCCAAGGGCGTCCGTGCCAGGAAAAATACTTATTCACGCCGGTTTCAGGCCGGGTTGAACCGGATGTTCCCCTTTTTTTTGTGCCGTTCAAGAGTATCTGCCATCTTAGCATGTGCCTTTTCTTCAGTGTTTTTTGTAAATGTGGACGGCCGTGACATGGACAAGGTCACGGTCATCACCACATAGTACCACCGACCAACAAGTAAGTAACCTATTTGGGAGGGTCGTCCCGGCTCTAGGTGGTCGTGCTGGCAAATTGCCTCGCACCAGTGCCATTCCATCCCCTTCACAAGGGGGTTTAAGCAAGACACGATAAAACAAGTAACACCCTGCACAGTGTTTCTTTTAAGGTTAGAATTAAAATAATATATCATTGTAAAAATATCACCGATAAAACTATCTCATAACAAAATATCCCTTCAATGGATACCAGGACATGCTGGGATAGAAGGCAACGAAAAAGCAGACCAATTGGCAAAAGTAGGAGCACAAACACCGCTCTTAAAACCGGAACCTTTCTGTGGCATTGGGATGTACTCTTTACAAGGAAGTCTTCAGGAAAGAAGAGCGAACCAAATGTATCAGTCTAGGGGAACGCAATCAAAGATGTTTCTAGGGCCTCCTCACCCAGGAAGATCAAAAAACCTTATAACACTGAGCAAGAACAATCTCCGCATCCTCACCGGCATTCTCACGGACCACTGCCGATACCGGTTGAGACGGCACCCGGAAACAATAAAAATTGAAAACGAGGACAGTTGCCGGTTCTGTGAGGAGGGAGAGGAACCGAGTGCGAGGCGGTGAAAGGCCTGCTTCTGGTGCTGCATCGTCGAACAGGAGGAACTTCCATCCATGGAAGCATCCAGACAACTTGCTTTAATCAAAGCACTGAAGCTGGATTGGAAATTACATCAACGGAAGACCAGGGAAGAGGGGCACAATAGATCTATGCAGGACGCAGGGTACTAATGCTCCTAAGATCATTCATTCATTTATTCCTGGGTACTCAAATGTTTTTTATTTTTGAAGTGACAATGCTTAGTTTTCTCGAAAACAGCTTCGAGTGGAAATTTGGGATTTGGCACGTTTTTAGGCATCACTTCTAGAAAACCACGATAATTTGTTTTTGGCGAACCGGTTTTCCGTTTCCGAGTTACTATGTCCCATATGTAACTTTTCAAAAATTTTCTTTAACACAACATAACTGTCGAAAAATCTAATTAATTTTGATGACATTTTCTGGACACGTCTGCCGAACCCTATTGAAATTGGCGAGAATCGGAACACGACTAGTATTTTCCTTGTCGGATATATTTTTGAAAAAGGGGTTTGGTCGTTTAGATCTGAAAAAGTGGTGAGGATCGAAAAAATCGAAACAACAATTCGATAGAGAATTTATAGAAGAAAAATTCGCTAAATGCTTTTTCAAAAAGGTCGGGAAATGGACTTTTGAGGAAAAATGTAAAAACATCGATTTGTAAGGCAAAGAAATTAGGCTTTTTTTGTCAAAACAATTATTTTTTTTATAGAAAAATCGATTATTTTCTGATAAGCTACGTAAAAAAATCATAGAAGAAAGTACTTTAGAAATTATGATGCCTTTTATTCGTGGTGAGTTAGTTAAATTTAAATTTTTGGCCCTTTCCAGTTTTAACACGACACGTCACCACATAATATTTTATTAGTGCAAAACCGAATAATCTGAAGGAAATTCTCGTCTTTTGAATTTTTCACTTCTGTTGTAAAGTCTGAAGCACACACCGTTTTTTTTTTGTGTAACGAGACGACTCCCTTATTATTATTAGATATTTTTTCGATTATATTTTCCTGGCCAATATTTTCCGTTGGTTTATTTTATTCTCCAATATATCAGCAATAAACTTTATTCTGTATCCACGCTCAACTTTCAAAAAGGGAAAAACGAACATACTATTAAACGCACATACCAAATATATAATACAGATTTTTTGGAAGCACCTAAATAATGCAAAGTGCCTGCCTCTTCGATAAGTAGTACGATGTAAATTATTCAATGCTAAAATGCACTGGGACCATTCTAAAAAATGGAAAAAGAGAAGAGGGTGTTTTTTTTGTTCTTTAAAGCCCTCCGAGTCTAGTCGGATACTGTAAAATTTGGTACACATGTACGATTGTCAGATATTTACGGAAATAGGAAAGGGGAGTTATAGACAAAAACGGATTGACTTTAATGAGCACCATTTTTTAGGGACTAAATCTGTTTAAAGGTTTTTCGAAATTGTCTTTTAAGTGCGTCACAGAACAACATTTATATTTCATTTCCTTCTATGAGTGTGGATCGTGTCATAAAAAATTCGTGAATATAACAAACTTTTGTAGGAAAACATTTAAGGGTGGTGGGGAATTTGGTGTCGTATTGAACTATCCACAAAATGTGTCATCTTGGAAGAATATTGTATTGAAAAACAGTTTGAAATAGTGCTACATTACGGCATACAGACTCAGATAAAATCACACTAATTTTAGTTTGTTATAAATCGCGCGATTTAACCACAGTAGAAATATATGGACATGATGGTGCTTCCAGGATCAAAATATTCCGGAGGTAAACTCACCGGCCATTCGGTTCTCCTGGTGCCGTGTGGACGTGGGAGCCCTTCATGTAGCATTTCACAGATAGCAAAGATACCGAACCAATTTAGAATAGATTTATGCAACATAGGAAGCCTAAATACAAACATAAATTCGATACCCAACAGCTACAAACAAATAGACTACACATACTAGTCCTTACGGAAACACAGGGATATTCTACAACAACAACAGTAAACTACCCCTGTTCTGGTTACGACTTACAAACCCGATTTAGACATAAGTTCGGAATATGCCTTTTTGTCCGAAGCGACCTTTCATGTCACCGCGAGGAAACGCTCGAACCTAACAACCGTGACGTCATGTAATTCAATTTCACCGCCAAGGGATTAACCAAGTTTATATGCTGTCTCTATCGCCGTCCGAGCGATAGAGCCTACCAAAGCTTTTTTACAGCACTAGCTACCACTTTTGACTCAATACAAACCGATCACCCCAATTCAGAAATAATCGTTCTGGGAGATTTCAGTGGTCATAACTCCAATTGGCTCAAACATCACAACGAAGACAACGAAGGTAGAGAAGCTGAAGCATTTGCCATCAGCTGAGGACTTACTCAATTTGTAGAAGAACCAACTCGAATCACAGAGAGGGGTGAATTCGTCATCCTCCTAGATTTTTTTCTAACCACCAATCCTGATCAGTACACAATTACAGTTTGTCCGCCATTAGGTACTTCCGGCCACAAGCTTATTACAACGGTTTGTGAATTGCCTCTTCTACAGAAGGATCCACCATTGCCTCGCAAAATCTGGCATTACAATTCTACAAACTGGGACGATCTAAGGGAGTTCTACCTAGATTTTCCTTGGCTCGACGTCTGCTTTGGCACTGGCGACCCCGAAGAGATTACGCAAGTAATCTCCTCAGTAGTGGAAGCATACATCCCATATTCCGTCAAGCTACCGTCAAAAGGAAAGCCCTGGTTCGAGAGAAGATGCGAAAGAGCCTACAAATACCTGCAGCCGCTGAAAATCGCAATTAGTTTGTCGAAGCGTAAACCGAATGCACACATGTGATCGACGAAACTAAGGACAAACACGATCAACGGATAAGGAATAAACTTTTGCAATGCCCCAGTGGCTCCAGGAATTTCTGGTTGGTAGCAAAGGCAGTAAGTAATAACTATACAAAACGTTTCTCGCACCTTTGACAGACGAATTTGGCATCACGGTGACTACAGCCAAGGAAAAAGCAAACATGCTCGCCAAAATGTTTTCATCGCAATCTACCTTAGACGCCCCCCAAGGCAAGGCTCTCCCCACCATATCGAACATCAACACTACCATGGCAGAAGTCAAGTTTCATCACCGTGATATTCGTAAAATTCTTAAAGAACTATAGATACGCAAAAGGCATCAGGACCGGACGGAATACCTGCCATCGTGTTAAAGAACTGCGTCAACGAACTAACACCCATTTTCTCCAAGCATTTTTATCTGTCTTACCGAAAAGGGATTTACCCATCTTCTTGGAAAGTCGCTCGAGTGCAAATTACTCCAAAAAAAGGGAAGAACACCACGCCCAAAAACTATCTCCCAATTGCCTTGCTTCCAATAATCTCCAAAGTCGTGAAACGTGTAATCAATCAGCAACTACTCAATTACCTCGAGAACAACAGAATAATCAGCGATAACCAATACAGCTTTCGCAAAGAGAGATCGACAGAAGATATATTTGCCTATGTCACTCATATATGGAGAAGGGCAATTGAGAACTAAGGAGAGTCTCGAGCGATTGCGTTTATATTACGAAGGCATCAGAGTTTGGCATGACAGATTGCTTAACAAACTGCCGTCCTTCGGACTGCCAGCCGCTTTCTGCGGCTGGCTTGCCAGTTTCCTGGCAAGCCAGATCTGTGCACGTTGAAGTTGATGGACACATCTCAGACACATTCACCATTAACGCGGGCGTGCCTCAGGATGCAATACTTTCACCAACTCGGTTCCTCATCTATATTAATGGCCTGCTGACTGAAACGAATAATCTTGTTTACAGTTTTGCAGATGACAGTACCATTGTCTTCCAATTTGGATCAGAAAAACCTTTACCAGCGACTGAACTTATCACCGCAGACAGGAGCAGATTACAGCAATTAATCAAAACCTGGAGATAGTTCAAACTTGGGGCGACAGAAATTTGGCCCAGTTCAATGCAGCAAAGACCCAAGCAGCCACGTTTACCAAGAGGGCCAATACGGCGGGCCCTGACATCATCATGGCAGGATCGACCATTCCTTCATCCTCGTCAATCGGACTACTGGCTGGGTGTCTCAGTCAACAGCAATATGTCCTGGCATGACCACGTTGCTAACATCGCAAAATCAGCTTCCCAGAAGCTTGGTCCGCTATTTTGAAAGAAAAAACTGTATACACCGCAGTAGTTGCACTTGCTCTACAAAGCGCAAATAAGATCGAAAGAATATAGACAGCTCTATTGAACATATTCCTGACTCTACTAAAGGATTTGTTAGAGAAGCATGCAGGCATCAGATCTCAAAAAATGTAGTTAATAATAATGTTAACTCTCGTCCTGGAAAAGGAAAAAGTAAGTACAATCGGGAGATTAAAGGAGAAAGATGTTTTTTATCTAAAAGCTGACAAAGGTAATAAGGTTGTTATATTAAACAAAAGCCAATATTTTCCACGAGTTGATAATTTTATCGAATCCGGGCGCTATATCAAAATATCAAGGAATCCATTATCTAAGATGGTAACACAAGCTAAAAACGCTTTGAAGAAATGTAGCAACCTTATTTCTGATCAAATTAAATACAAGTTATATGTTAGCAATCTTACTATGCCGAAACTATATTGTCTTCCCAAGATTCATAAACCTGGGATGGCAATGCGTCCCATAGTTTCGACAATAGGATCGCCAACTTATAATATATCCAAGTGGCTAGCAAACCAGTTTGAAAATGTACCAATAAAACAACAGAATTCAGGAGTACTAAATTCCTTAGATTTCATAAACAAAATTAAAGATACTAACCCAAACTAACCTTAATGAAGGTGATATTTTAATCTCGTTTGATGTTAGCTCATTGTTACCTAGTGTACCAATTCTACAAACCTTGTAATACCTTGGTGAATTACTTGAGATGAATAGTTTTGATAACGAAATCAAACAAGAATAACTTTAACTGAACTTATGTCTTATGGCGGGAACAGTTAAAAGAAGAACAGTTAATGTACTTAAGGATAACCAAGGCCGAGTTATAGGAAAGAAGTCGGAAATTAAGCAAACCTGAGAAGAGTACATTATACAACTGTTTGATGACGTGAGAACGGTGCCACCCAATATTGATAAAACATATAGTCCCCCAATCTTAGAAGGAGAAGTACAGGCAGCTTTGAAAAATGCTAAAGATCAAAAGGCTTTGGGTCCCGATGAAATTCCGGCTGAGATATTAAAGTTGATCGAGGGGAAGAATCTAGGGTGACTTGCAAGAGTGCTCTATGTGATCTATGATACGGGCGTCATATCCACGGAATGGCTGAAATCTGAATTTGTTACCCTCCCCAAAAAAGCCTAATGCTAGGAAATGTAGCGAGTTTCGTACAATAAGCTTGATGAGCCATCTACTGAAGATGTTCCTGAAGATAATTCACAGTAGAATATTTAAGCTATGTGAGAAACAGATATCTGAGACCCAAATCGGCTTTAAGAGTGCTGTATGGACTTGAGAGGCTCTATTTTCG
This sequence comes from Pissodes strobi, assembly GCA_016904865.1. Lineage (NCBI taxonomy): Eukaryota > Metazoa > Arthropoda > Insecta > Coleoptera > Curculionidae > Pissodes > Pissodes strobi. Next base: position 152,778 of record MU182027.1, on the reverse strand, counting down.
ATCCAGGTGTTGTTTCAGCGATGCAGGGATGTAAACTGCGATGTATACGCATGTTTCGTGGATTACAGGAAGGCGTTTGATCAAGTGCTACACACGAACATGATAGAAGTTCTGCAAAAAGCTGGCCTGGATGGGAAGGACCTCAAAATCAATCAGAAATCTCTACTGGAATCAGAGAGCTTGTGTAAGGGTAGGCAGAGAGACAACGGAAGAGATACAGTTATTACGACAGGGAGGCAGGGATGCATACTGTCTCCTGTAGTTTTCAATCTGTACTCGGAATACATCTTCAGAGAAGCCCTGCAAGATATTGAAGCTGGAATCCTCTTAAATGGAGAACGATTGAAAGTACATAAGGTATGCAGATGATACCGTTATTTTTGCAGACAACCTAGCTTCCTTACAACTCCTAATGGACAGTGTTACATCATACAGTCGACAATATGGTTTGGAAATAAACACCAGAAAACAAAGTTCATGATAATCAGTAAAAACCAAAACACCCGCGGTATTTTATTGGTAGACGGAACTCCTTTAGAAAAAGTCAACAAATACACATACTTGGGCATGAACTTGATAACTGTGACCATTCTATGGAGAACAGAACGCGTATTGAAAAAGCCAGAACAGCATTTATCAGGATGAAAAAAGTCTTTACCAGCCACGACTTACAGCTGTCAACGAAAATTCGCCTATTGCGATGCTACGTGTTTTCGACCCTTTTTTATGGGGACGCTTACGGAGGCCTCCTCCAAAAAACTTGAGGCATTTGAAATGTGGCTGTACCGAAGAATCCAATGAATACCTTGGACAGAGAGAATAACCAATGCAGAAATGCTGAGAAGGATGGGAAAGGAAAAAGAAGTCCTGAATACAGTTAAGACTCGAAAGCTACAATATCTGGGACCCATAATGCGCAATGAGAGCCGATATGTCCTTTTGCAGAAGATCCTCCAAGGCAAGGTATATGGAGCTAGAGGAGTGGGCAGAAGGAGAATATCGTGGTGGAAAAATTTAAGCACGTGCTTCTACCAATCAATCACTCAGTTATTCCGCGCTGCTGTCAACAAAGTTTGAATAGCCAACATAATAGCCAACATCCGGAACGGATAGGCACTCTAAGAAGAAGAAGAAACTATGCATGGATCAAAATTATTTCCAATATAAAAATAACTATTACCCAACAACTTGAAGGTACGGCAATGGGCAACTGTTTATCGCCATTCTTAAGCTATGGTTTCGGTAGAACTGCTGGCAGTAACGTCTGGCCGCGACGTCTGGCAGTCAAGCACCGATCTTAAGGAAAATAATATATGTGTTTTCGCTAGAGCGTCCGAAACATATATTATTTTCCTAAAGATCGGTGCTTGACTGCCAGACGTCGCGGCCAGACGTTAGTGCCAGCAGTTCTACCGAAACCATATCTTTAGCTAATCTTTTCATGAGTAAATTTGAAAATGAAATCAGTCAGGAGTTCGAATATTTTCCAAGGGTACAGGTATGTGGATGACATTTTCGCGATTTTCGACACGAATCGAAGATTTTATAATCAAACTAAACAACCGAGTCCCCACCATTAAATTTACTTATGAAGTGGAAAACAATGACCAACTACCGATAATAACACACTAGAATTTGATATTTATAGAAAAAGTACTGCCACTAACCGATATATTCCTAATGACTCATTCCACTACGACCAACACAAAATGGCCAGCTTTAATTTTTTAGTACATCGTCTGGTTAACTTTCCTCTCAGCAGAAAAAGCTTTAATATGAAAAGGAGAGAATTAAGAATATAGCGAAAGTTGATGGTTTCAAAGACTAACTTAATAAATAGACTAATTAATGGGCATTTGTTTAGAAAGACCATTCGTGATTCCACTTCTTTCGCTTATCAGGATGAAAATACAAAATATGTCTCTACACCATATAATCCTCAGTATACTAGGACTTCAAAAAGTTTTTAAAGAACTAAGTTTAAAATTAGTATACCAAACTCAATTTAAAATTAAGAAATTATTAGGCGGTCCAAAGGACAAAGCTGAAAAAATATTAGAAAGAAGTGGAATATATAAAATTGGATGCATGGATTGTAACCAAAAATATGTTGGGCAAACTAGAAGATGTATACAAACGGGATTCAAGGAACACATAGCTCATTTAAAGTATGGTAGAATAGAAAAATCAAGTGTTACGGAGCATGCTTTTGGTAATAAACATAGAATAACAATTAAAAATTTAAAATTAACTCATAATATAACTGATAGGAGATTATTAGACGCATATGAAAGTATGAAAATTATTAAATGTAAGAATGGTTTAAATAGAGATAGAGGGCCTATTCCGTATAGTCCATTGTATTTGTTGATCGAGCGTAACTAGTGGGATTCCAGGATTGGTTCCTTTGGTTCCGCTTGATTAAACGAACAGTTAGTATAAAAGAGAGATAGGTAGATTTTTAAGTTTAGTTTATTCATCTCCTGATGATGCTAAAATCGTTAGCAAAACGCGCGTCGAGTGCAATAATTCTGTGTCGATATTGTGGATAAAACTCCGTTTTAATGCATTTTGCCGAAGGCTCCAAACCCCAACATAGTAGACAGAATATGAATGACTTAAATTTAAATATTGCAATTAGTGGTCAAAATATTGAACGAGTACACCAGACTAATTTTTTGGGGGTAACAATTGATGATACTTTAAGCTGGATGCAACACTTTGACATGCAAATTTCAAAATTCTTACTTTGACTTCTATACTAATTTACGAATTTTGTGTAAACGTTTTCAAAAACAGATCATCTTTCATCTTCATTTAATACTAGAAATATGAATGATTTTAGTTACCATTAAATCGACTAGAATATGCTAAGAAGTCTCCATATACTTTTTTAATACCTACCTTATTTGAAATAAAATTGTACCATTCAGGAGTTTTAAAAAGTCGCTACGTGTATACCTATTAAATAAGCGTTTTTGTACTCTTGGGGCATTTTTAAATGAGTCTAATAGTGAAATATTAGTTTTTTAATGGGTTGTATATTTGTTCCGATTTGTTCATATGTATAAAACTGTATTTCTACAATGTATTATGTAATGATGTTTTCCATAAATTTTTATATGTCCTGTGGCAATAAAAGCTATTTTATTTTATTTATTTTTTATTTTATACATACTAATACTAAATATTGAAACAAATAAAACAGAAACCATACATAAAACACAAGCAAGCAAACACATGTAAAATATCTAAAACTCTTTGAATTACAAAGGGACTTAGATAAAATAAAATTAAGAGATTTTGGAATTAACGTAGCGATAATCGAATGCATTAATAATGGTACTTGAAGAGCTGTATTTCAGGCATTTGCAGCTATAATAATAAAAAATGTAAAAGCTCAACTTCATATTTGGCTTCCCACGAATTTTCTAAAAATGACTGGACACTTTCATGAACATAACGCTTCTTATAAAATCAGAAAAATTGTACAATTTAAAAGAAATTAACTTCAAAACAGACCATTTCTTAGATTAGTTGTCATTGTCGACGAAGCGTAGGTGCCTATTGAGCCGTCAGACCATGCAAAAACCTTTTCATTCCAAGGAAAATAACACCTATTAAAATAGCTGGTCTGCTTCGGTGAAGTGTCCTCTATATAAATGATGTCCTTTCGATTTATCATTTTATGTGAATGGAGAATGGGAGCCGTATTGAATTTATACGCCATGTCAATGACAACTGTATGTTTGTCCGAGACGAATGGTCTGTAAAAAGATTATTTTAATAGAAATTGCACTCTGATGCTCCCTAAATTGAATAGGTACTAGAGCGATATTGAAATATTCAATTAGTCTATGCAATGCTTAATCTCGCGAAAAAAGCTATATTTAGACTCATATCTCTACATAAGTCCAATGTTAAATTTGCGATTTTTTTAAACCGTGCATATGAAAATATAGAAAGAAGGTGTTAAGACTACAAGATTCTTTGTACTTTCCTAGCCTGTTGGCAGATGGCTGATAAGAGAACCAAGACCAGGTCAAGAACAAATAGGCAAATAATGATAGGGCAAAGGGCTAATCGAAAACAAATTAGGACAATCTTGCTACAACAAATTTATTTACTGAAGATAAAGTCACGTTGAGTATACGACTGTTAATCGGGTCAGGATATGTCACGTCGAATTTTGGAGGCGCCAATATGTGATATATCAAGTCTAGATAGCAGTAGATATGTTGCCAAATAAGTATATCAAAAAGTAACTAAAGTTCTTAAATGATTCAGTCTCGAAAAGGATTTAAAGGAGGGCCAAGTTCAACCGGTAATGTATTTCAAATAATTTATCGATAGAGAGCTACTGTCGCGTCACGTCGTCTTCACTCAAAATGTGTAAAATATATTAAAATAAAATGATTAAAATGACAAGTTCATTATTGGACAAAATTGAAAAACTAACCTAAATTAAATATAATACATATCGCGTCAGTTTAATTAGTAAAATTAATTATGTACAAGTAAATTGCTAAACATGGAAAACGTAAAACCAAAAACAAGAAAGTCAATGAAAAAATAAAAAAGTTGTATCGCAACTATTTCTATATTTAACTCACTCATTATATGTGAACTAAAATACAATTAACAAAGTAAACATAATGCAAAACAAAAACAAAGACACAACTGAAAAAGTAAATAGTATACCTACTTATAGTAATAATAAAATACAGGGCATAAAAAACAGGCAAGTTAATAAAACTTCAAAAAAAAATCTAGAACAATAAAGTTTTACCTGTCTTTTAAGTCTACTTACCCAAACTAACCTAGACCATGTAAAAAGAAATAAAAATAAAATTAAAGAACTGAACTATCAAAATAAATGAGGAATACAAAAATCACATAAGCAAGGCAATAAAACTTTAAAAAGTATAATTAAGTTAAGTATAACACGTATCAGGTCATTTTAATTAGTAATATTAACTCCAAAGATTAAATTAAAGAAAGACGAAAGAAAATTCCAAACATGAAACATGCAAAACAAAAAACCAAGGAGTTAACGGAAAAATGAAAGAAAAGAGCTAAATACCATGTATCACGGTATTATCTGTTTTAAACCAGCTCATCTCATGTAATAGAAAATAAAATTAACAAAGTAAAGTAACATAATACAAAAGCAAAACAAGAATGTCAATGAAAAAAAGTAAAAAAGCTAAATACCTTGTATCACAACTTTTTCCATAATAAACTTACTTGTTCTATGTGAACTAAAATATATTTAACAAAGTAAACGGGATACAAAACAAAAACACAAACACACAACTGAAAAAGCTAAATAGCATGCATTGCCTTATTTTAAGCCTATTTAAGCTATGGAAAATAACATAAAACAATAAAACACAAAAAAAACAGGTAAGTATTAATAAAGTCTCTAAAACAAATCTAAGAATATAAATTTTTACCTGTTTTTGGAGCTTACTTACCCAAGCTAATGTAGACTATGTAAAAAAAATAAAATTAGAAAATTAATTTGTCAAATAAAAGCGGAATACAAGAAACACATAAACAAGGCATTAAAACTTTAAAAATGATAATTAAATTAACTGTAACGCATCACGTTATTTTTAATAGAAGTTTCAATTACGTAAAACAACATTAAATAAAAACAAAACAAAATTCCAAACATGAAAAATACAAAATAAAAAGCAAAATGTTAACGAAAAAAATTAAAATAAAAAGCTGAATACCATGTATCATGGCGTTTTCTATGTTTTAAACCTACTCATCCAATGTAAAATAAAATTAAAATGTAAAGTAACAGAATACAAAATAAAAGCATTGAGACTTTAGAAACGAAATTGAAAAATCTAAATATTATAATTTGTCCCATTTTATTATGTTTTGAAGCCCACTCAAACTATGCAAAATAATATAAAATAATTAAATTAAAAAACGCAAAAAAGAGAGAAAGTAAGTAGTTAATTTTAACTTGTCTTTTAAGTTTCTTTAGTCAAACAAACGTTTACTAAGTGAAATAAAATGAAACTAAGGAAGTCATTAATCGAATACATGCGAACTTAAAAAAAACAAATACGCAAGTCAATAAAACTGAACAGGGTTTCTCAAAGACGTCAATCTCACCACTGACCAAAGATGATGGCTCAATAGCGGAAACGGCCAAAGAAAAAGCGAACATTCCTGCCGAAATGTTTGCATTAAATTCAACTTTAGATCCTCAAGGAAAGACTTCCCTAACTATCCCAAGAGTGAATTCCTCAATGCCAGGTCTGATATATTTCGTTAACGCGAAGTGAAATGAATACTCAAAAGCCTAAATACTAACAAGGCCACAGGACCGGATGGCGTTCCCGCAATAGTGCTTAAGAACTGTGCTGCTGAACTAACAGCTCCCCTATGCAGGTTTTTCTCCCTATCATACCGAACTGCACGCTATCATTCTAGCTGGAAATGCGGTCAGGTGTAACCAATCCCGAAGAAAGGTAAAAAACGATTCCAAATAATCCCATTTAATTGCCTTAGTTCCCATCATGTCCAAAGTCATGGAGAAACTGATCAACGAATAGCTATTAAAACATCTTGAATCATCAGGTATCATAAGCGATCCAGTATGGCTTCTCCAAACACTTAACATAGATCAACGGGAGACCTCCTAACTTAACCTACCTGTCGAACAAAGCCATCGAGAGCTACGGCAAATCTCGTGCAGTCGCTCTCGACATATCCAAAGCATGTA
>MU182027.1:29619-145630 GCA_016904865.1 Pissodes strobi | reverse complement strand
TCATTAACGGACCGTCCTGTATGTTTCTGTTCTATAGCAATTAATTTTCTCGAGATTCCTGGAAAGTTCGATGTTTTGCCTCTGCAAAAATATGCTTTAATTATCTAAGTTTCCAAAAGAAACTCAAAGATTTAACATTAATAAAACCAATTTCGGCTCTTCTGAAAGTAAGTCATGCAGCTCAGCACAGCTTTCTTTCAGCAAAATATATATACACTTCAAAAGCATATTGTTCCTGACAGGCTCGCCTTTGATGTAATTTACTTCGTATCTCCCTCCCCAGTTAATCATTAATGAGGAAAAAGCTTTGTGGCTCTTAGTTTGGATCCAGAAAGTACTTAGTATAATGCAACTCCTTTTATAAAGGAAAAATATCCGGGAAACGTACATTAAAAATAATAATGCTGTGCTTTAATGGGAGAAATATCTGGCTTTACAGAGTTTATTCATTTTAAGCTGTGACTACATCAATAAATATTTGCATTGTATCTGGATTTCTATGGCAATATTTGCGTATTTGTATGCATTTGTATTTGATGACATTTGTATATATTTCAGCAAACACGCACAAAGTTATTTAATATAATTGTACAGAAAGAACCAGTTTGAACACATGAGACAATAAATTGAAATGTTTTATTCGAATTCGGTCCTTTAAATAATTGTTTAATAATTATTTTTTAATATATATATTTTTATAATAGCCATGGCATGCTTGACTACAGAAGTTCGAAACTTCGTTTTTTCAATGCATGCATTGATAAAAAATGCTCTTCTGGCAATAACTCCTGAACGCGTGAAGTTATCGATATGCGGTATAGAGGTTTTTTTCTGCAAATTTTATCTACTTTCTATTTCTGTTAAAATAATGGTATCATTATATTTGAAATTTCGGAGACAAATTTAAAAAACCATGAACTTTTGAATTGGCGCCCCCTAGCGAGAGCAGCAAATACCAATGTGTCATGGATATATTTTGTTCTTAATAAGCAAGGTTTCCTCTCTCAAACGAGACCTAGTTTGCTCAAATATGTTGAGTCAAACTAAAGTTATAGGCATTTTAATCAGTCAGACTCCTTTCTACCTTCCCACCCGCCCTTACTTTATGCCCTACAATCAAAAGTGATGGTATATTTTTATCAACTTATAATAGAACAGTTTTGAGTAAAATGCATTTTTCTACCAGACCATAGCTATTGCGCCCCCTAGCGGTAGAGGTATGAACTTGAAAATTATTTCAAGTGTTTTATTTTGGTCACTTTAGTTGTATAATTTTTTACCGCAAGTCTCTACGATTAGTAGTTTCTGAGATACAGCCGCTTACCTCCCTTATTATTATTATATTATTTATACAAAAATTCATTTGTCTAGAGTATTTTAACTACGATAGCCTTAATAACTTATTAAATTTAACCGATTCATTTCGTAGGCAAGAATTTCGAGGACACCCGGTATACTAAGACGTCAAATTTAGTTACATTACATTCACTTTATGTCTTAAGTGAACGCCTAGACTTCTTTCTAGAAAGGACTGAAACATTACCAGAACTAGATCCTCGCGACGCGATAACTATCTTAACGGATTATTGTTATTAAAAACTGCATGCTAATAACCTATTTTTAACTGAATCGTCGAATAACTTTTCAAATTATTCAACTCAGCACCGGTAATGTAGGTGAATAGACAATCAACTTAACTTGGCTGTATGTATTTACATTTGGTTCAGTACATTTAAAAGTAATATTGGATATTCTATCAGAATAACGATTGATTTTTTAAGAAAAGAGATAATTATTTGGAAATGGTTTTTGGCCAAAACCAAAAATATAATATGACGCAAAATAATTTTTTTAAAATTTTGAATTTTCGAAAGATTCATTAACGTAAAAAACATCACTCTCTTTTACCTCGCTCATTTTTTTTTAATCCAACCAGGATCCATACAAATCTTGCAACTTCGATTGTGAATGTGTGGCATTCCAATTTTGTACACTTTGACGCACCCCGTGAATACATATATTCATTAAAAACCATTCTCAGCTCGTTTGGATTATATATATTATTTGTTATAATGCCAGCGTTTTAGTAGTATTTGATACCATTATCAGAGCCAGTGAGTTGCAATTACATGCGAACGATGCATCGGGTTAATTTGGCGAAATCCTTGAGCCTAGTCAGGTTCAGTGCCTTTTTTTAAATACTTTAGAATTTAAAGATAGTTACCAAAGCCCTGCTGGCTATTATTTGATTAATAAAAGGGGCTGCATGTAGCGCAAAGCTATGGCGAGCCCTTCGGGCACGTCACTAATCGATTTAATTGAGCCTAGTCTATTCTGCGACCCTGTCACTTTTGAGAAATGACAATAACACCATACATAATTCTGACACATGCCAATGTGACATTTGACGTATGCCATATTTGATTCGAAAGTGACCCCAGATTTTTTGTTTCCCTAACATGCTCATTTTTCAATATAATTTTTTTTGTTTTATAATCTACTTGCCGTCCGTAATCGATTAGTGGAAACCGCAACCAAAGTTTACAGAATTAAAAATATAAGTTGGTACACTAAGCGCCAATTCAATGAAATCGTCATATCAAAGGCGAGCCGAGGACGCAACGCGACGGTAAAAAAATGTAGGGGGTATTGAGGCAATAAGAGCCGAGTTTGATGCGATTTACTTTGGTCAAAGCGCTATTGGGAACATAGAGTAAAATTTCCCGCTTAGTAAGTAATAAATGGAGGAATTTAAATAATGAAATATGTTTTCATTAAAATTTTGAAAAATATATTTTGTGAAGTGACAAAAAAAGATGAAAAGATAAAGGCCTTATTCAGCATATTTTAAAAAAATTACGGTAAATACCGTTGCATATTTAAATAAAATTTGTAAAATACATTATTTTTTACTTCAAGAATGAAATTTAATACCCCGTGCAAAATTCTTTATTTTAATTTATTTTGGGGATGAACTACATCATAGTTTTGCAAAACTTTACAAATTATATTGGAAAAAGTTTTGCAAAACTAATTGTCTACATTTTAGCAATTTCTATATTTCGTTAATTTTACCACAATAACTAATTAGCACAAAATCTAAAGTAATAGAGTTTTAGATAAACCTATATTTGCGCCCATCTTACATTATTTTGCAAATGCACGAAATCTGATTAAAAGTTACCTTTTTTAGTTGGTAACACAGTTGATGGAACAGCATATGAATGTATACAGCTCCTAGAAGAATTTGCAAAACTGTTTTCATCAAAATGCAAACCACACATTCTAATACGGCTATGACATTACATTGGTGTATCATTCGCATTTGTGGGATCCTATAAATTCTAAGGCACTTTTCGAGGCTCGACACCTGCAAGTTTTTTTTTATTACATACTCTATTGTACTCACTATAAATCGATATTAATATTGAACATTGATGGGAAGTAGGACAAATTTAACTTGTAAGATTTGACCCAAACATACAAGTGAAGTTAAATAAAAGCTTACAATAAACTAATACATACCTACCCTTTTGGGCACCTAAAGAGCGATATATTGTCTGCCATTCGTCTTTCACAATCAACTACTGAACAAATATTTCGATTTTCGACTATACATTTTACTAAGAACTCCACCAAAAACAAACCGCTATTTTTGAAATCTCACCCTATACGCTACACCGTAAACAAATTTAAAATAAACTTAAATTAGCTAGCTCTCCTCTGTAGACTGGCACCAGTCTACCGGGCATGCGGGGAGTGGCGGATTGGAATTTGACGATGGCGCGGAGTGAATCAACTTATATTTTTAATTCTGTAAACTTTGCCGCAACCCTCTATCTTTACCTATCCTCGAGATATTTTTTTATAGGTTGCAAAAAATCGAAATAGTTAATTTTTTTGAAAAGAATACTCTCAGCCCAAAAAAAAATATATTTCGTTTCGGAAATTTCAAAATTAAAAGAAGTAGCTTAGTAGGCTGCCATGGAAACCAATTCAATTAAATTAACTTTTAAATCCACTACATCAATCTTAGTCCGACCCTTTTTCCAATAACTTAAAGCATTCGCAAATAATGACTTTAAATATATTAGTCAAGGTCATCGAGAGAAAAAATAAGTAACTTTTAATAGAGAACTGTTTCCCATTTGCAACGATAGCCGTCTTGAATTTTTCCCTCAGCTTGCATACGTAAAAATCGTAATGTGAAATATGTCAAAATCTTCTAAGACTAATTTGACATATGCCAAAGTGACAAAACAAATAGTTACAAACTCAAAATGTGACAGTTTCAATGGTGAAAAAATGTTTTGCTAATAAAGCAGCGTTAAAAAATACAACTTCTATTATTAGATACTTTTTCGATATCTAGCGTACTAGTGAATTATTTACGAAATTGTCAGTTTTGACAGCTTGTTAACTCGTCGCACTTGAAGAAGAATGAAGAATGAATTTACGGCATTTCATTATCATTTCTACAGATTTCAATATCAGCACCAATGATATTGGACGCCTCTTTTTCCTAGCCCCCAAAACAATATTTTTATTTATTTTCTTTTTCACGATAGAGGGCGACGACAATTTAGTTTGGTTTAATTTCAGTTAATTTAGGTTAGTTTGGATTAGTTTCGGTTAGTATGGGTTTGGATTTGCTCTCCTTGCGTAAATTTTGATTACGTTAGTTAATTGGGATTAACCTGAGTGATTTGCATTAGCTTTCGAAACTTTTAGGAGACCCTGTATCAGTATAAATTCAGTCTTTAAATTTTTAGTTTAGTTAAATTATTGGCATTTGCATTTTAGTTCCTGTATAGATATCTAATTACATACGCATTTATTTTAGTAAAAATCGCTATTTAGGATTAATATTTGTATTTTGTTAAAGAAACTAATGGCACACGCCAGTAAATCATAATGTACCTCGATGGAGGGTCAAAAACTGTACAGGGTGAGTCGAATTCAAGTCTATATATGGGGATCTCTAAAACCGTAAGAGATACAGTATCAGTTAAATAAAGGAAAAATTGCGCATTGAGATGCGTAACAATATGCCGTTTAGAAAGTTTTAAAATTCCGAGTATTTACGGAGATATCCGGAAAAAAAGCAAAATTTTAAAAAATGATTTTAGTTTTTTCCTCGGCTTATTTAAAAACGGATTTCAAATTGAATTGCACTTTTACTTTGTCCCTTTTCCGTTTTGCCAAATGGTGGTATCCAGTCTAGAATCCGACGTTTCGTCTTCAAGGAACCTTAATTTTTTATATCGTTTTTCATATGGTATTGGCGTTGTTAATATGAATAATGTGTTTATTTTTTTATATTAATTTTATTATTATTTTTTTTAATTTACTTATCTTGCTTTGGGGTAATTTTAAACAGTTTGCTACTTTTGAAATTTGTATATTCTATTAGAGCATTTTATTTTGTTTTTTGTTAAATGGAAAGTTAGAACCTTTATTTTTAGCAAAAATAAAAAGTAGTAAAATTATATTAACAGGTTCGTTTATTTTTTACCACAAAGCAAAACAAATAATTAAAAACAAAAATTTTAAAAAAGAATAAAAAAATTAAAACTACATATTCATCTGAAAAACGATAACAAAATTAAGTTCGTATTTAAAAAAATAAAGCAGAAAATGACCCCTTGAAAACAAAACGTCTGATTCCATACTTGATACTACTATTGGATACAGAGTAAAAAGTGGCAATCTAAATGTGCAATTCACAGTGCAATTCACAATTTAAAATTCGGTTTTTAATAACCTCAGAAAAAAAAATAAAACCATTTTTCAATATTTCGTCTTTTCCCGGATATTTCCGGAAATACTAGGAATTTTAAAACTTTCTAAACGGCATATTGTTAGGCACATAAATACGCAATTTTACCCTAATTTGACCAACACTGTATCTCTTACGGTTTTCGAGTTCCCCATACATAGACTCGAATTAGCCACCCTGTACATACATCAATCTATTAATTCCTAGTTTATATCGGTAAAGAAATAGTAAATATTACTTACATCTTCAAGCCATTTCGATGAGATTTTACCCAAAGTTTGGATGCTTCAGGTTATTCGCTTTTCTAGTAATAAACTATTATATTGTGCGGACCCGAAATATCGAAAAGTTTGCATTCAACGTGTTCACCCTGTAAAAAAGGCAACGTTCTGATGCATGTTTTTTGGCGTAGATTTTTGTCAAGTGATTGGCTTTTCTATATATAATTGTTGTTTATGCAACAAGTGTGTAAAGTGACCCTTTTTTATGAATGGGAATATTGTTGCATGAGCCGTAGGCGTATTTAGAAAATTTCTTCAAAATTAATTAGTTTTTTCGACTGTTATCGTGCATCAAAGAGAAATTTTGAAAAATCGCAATTGTGACATGATAACTCGGAAACGGATAATTGGGTCGCCAAAAGCAAATAATGACTGTCTGCCGATTGCCCGCAACTCTTAAATTTCCACTGCAAGCCATTTTCCATACACAAAATTATTTATGTAAAACATATTATTTTTGGGATGCAAACTCAAATTTCATACAATTACTGTTTTTTCTTAAATAAACCGATTTTGACAATTATTTTCTCCTTTGTTTCACATCTTTATCGGCACTATTTTTAAAGATAAGAATTTGTATGTACCTTTTTAGCAAATTCATTATCTGAAGCAAGGTACACACCATCGGAAAATTTAAAGAGGAGAATATTAATGCATGTTTTTCCCTAAACTAAATAGTTTTGGAGTTATGATTGTCATTTTAGTAGATGAATTTCATCTGAAGCTGTTTAAATAAGTTTTGTTATATGGGGATCCTCGGTTCGGCCAAATCTAATGTATAGGGAGTTACCAGAGCTCAAGCTTAATTTACTAGGGATTATTTTAATAAAGTGTCACGAATGATATTTTAAAAATACATTTATAACCAGATTTTTTTGTTCAAATACCAACACTTCTTTCTATAAATCGACACGGTGTCCTATTCCTAATATGAGAAAATTTGAGGTTTCTATGGACAAAAGTATTTCTTTTGATGGTATAATATACAATTATTATTCAAATTTCAATTAAATAGCTTTTTCAGTAATCGAGATAGGAGGTCGTCTTCATGCGATAGATATTTTTTATTTTAAATTCAATGATTTTTATAGGTGTTCACGTTTTCACAGTTTTTGAGACATTTTTGTTACAGAGGGGGCGTTTTAGGGAACCCAAATCTTAATATAACTCAGTTTTTCGTTTATATAATAAACCGTATTGTGTTGTTCTTAATTCCTAAAAGTTCATTTTCCGACAAATGGGAAATTAAAAATACATTTATAACCAGATTTTTTTTGTTTAAATACCATCACGTCCAATTAGAGAAATTTTGGGTTTTCAACGGATAAAGGTATTTCTTTTATTATAATATACAATATTATTCAAATTTATATGAAATAGGTTTTTTAGTAATCGCGATACGATCCAATGGTTTTCAACAGTTTTTCAGGCATATTTGTTACAGAGGGGGCTTTTTAGGGGATCCCAAATCTTAATATAACCCAGATTTTAATTTGTATAATAAACCTTACTGTGTTGTTTTTAATTCTTAAAAGTTCATTTTCCGACAAATGAAAAATTAAAAATACATTTATAACCAGATTGTCTTGTTTAAATACCATCACTTTTTTATATAAATCGACACGATGCCCTATTCCTAATATAAGAAAATTTGGGTTTTCTATGAACAAAAATATTTCTTTTCGTACAATATACAATTATTATTCAAATTTAAATGAAATAGCTTTTTTAGTAATAAAGATATTTTTTATTTTAAACCCTATGGGTTTTAGGTGTTCACGTTTTCAACAGTTTTTGAGATATTTTTGTTATTTTTCATTGGTTTAATAAACTTTATTGTGTTGTTTTTAATTCCCAAAAGTTTATTTTCTGACAAATGGGAAAATTTGGATTTTATATGAGAAAAATTATTTACGTTTCTGGAAAATATCTGCAAATAGCATTGAGACACATCTATTTTATTTCTAACCTTGCCATATTTTAAGATATTTTTCAAATATACGGGATGACTCAAAAAAGCATTTTGATTGTTTTAAATTGGATTAATTCCATTTTTCCAAATATTCGGAATTCTTAACATCTATTCAAATTAACAAAAGGCCTTTTCCCAAGGGAAATTTTTGATATTTTTAATAACTAAACTGATTTTAGAAAATATTTTTCCGGGAGAAACTATAAAAAAAATAGTCGGACACAGAACATGCTATATTTTGCAAACACTTTAAAAAAATCACGTTTTAGAAGATCAATAGAAAGATAAATGCTGATACGCTGAGTTACAGGATGTCTTATTAGCGGGTAAAATAGCATGTCCGCCTTAATAATTAAAACATAAACAAATAATTACATGATTATTATACAGCAGCATATAGGTCCAATTTTCAAATTTTTTGCTTTCTGCCAATTCTACAAACAGTCCTAAGAAACTTATTTGCAGTGCCTACATTTTGTATATCGTGAATCATGTACTCTCTTAAAATTAACTCTGTATAAAAAAAGAATTGTACATAACTGATTTTTAGTCCTAAATTTCGATCAACGCATATTAATTTTTTTCCCATTTTAATATAATTAAAAAATCGTTTGGTCCCATACTATTTAGATTTTCTGAAAGAAAAATACGGAAAAAGTCCCTAGAGAAGACATTGAAATTATCATGTAGAGACAACTTTCTGAAAACTAGGGTGGCCACACCTGAAATATTTTTCGGTTCTTCGGATAAATTAGACTTTCTGAATCTGTTTGGATTTTAAAGATTAGTTAATTGTTTTAATTAACAAGGTTTTTAATTTAAAATCAGACGTTTTAATTATTGTTGCCTAGTTAATTTTGGTGTTCCTAGAATTTTTTTGCTACACCGTCTAGCAAATACTAGCCTTTAGCCTCATCTGAATGTTTTATTAATTTATGTGATTCCGAAATGTGTACATATCAGTGATATCCTAGACCAATAAAAACTACAACCAAGTTAGTTTCAATGGTTTTCACACCCCCTAATCAGAAATTTGCACAAGTGCGTAAAGGCAACAATACGCTTTACCACCCCCAATAATAGCCGGCTTCAATCAACCTCGTCTTCGAGCCCGAGCTTTATAATACTCTATACCTTCCGCATCCCTTGCGTTTTACCGTCTCTGTTTGAATCTCGCTCAAGGGGGTGCTTGCTGCTCTAATTCTCCCCTCCACTCATCCCCTCCACCGCTGGTGGGGGGTTGGAGTTAGCGTAGGTCATCCCTTGAGTGTGTAAAAATTTTCATAGTCAGTAAGCGCTCATGTGCCAAAACAAGTAGTTGCGTAACACTTTCTAATAGCAGCACGATAGACTTTACGATAAAATTTGGAATTTTGTGTTAAGAGCAATGTTTTTGTGATAATTAGAGACTGTTCGGTGGGAACTGTGATTTGTTCCTGTGTGAATCATGCCACTTCTTCAAGAAAGCACCCCTAAACGAGGTATAATAATATAATTTAAAATGTAAACATTCCTTTGACAATATATTTTTATCGAAGATAATACACTAGAATAGTAGCAAATAATATGTCTCAGAGAATATTTTTTTTGGGTCAAAATTCCCCCAGGAAGTTCTAGGAGAACTTTATTTTTTGGAAATTATATTATGCAAAAGAAAATAATTGGGAGCTCTAGAACGGTACACCGAACCGCGACTTATATCATTTTATGAATGAATGAATATAACGGTCTGCCCTCAGAACTATTTATATATTGCTGATGTAAATAAACAATTTTATAGGATGGTCTAAAAGTTTGATATTTCTGCCATTCTTTATGAGATCGTCGTCCACTCAACTTTTAACATTATTCTTCAAATTTGACTATTTTGCCTTACAAACATTCTCTTGCAATACCATCATTCTGGATGATTAAATTGGATATATACTATGAATTATATTTTGAATTATAAATAAAACACCGTGCTATTTTGATTCAACTTTACATTCTAAATACAACCAACCATTCATTATTTGTCACTCTTTGACATTTGGGTTATTTTTTTAGTTTGTTCGTTTATTTTTCTGTTTCGTATTCTTTTTTTGCTACATAAATATTTCCTATTTTAACTCAATATGGGGATGTCGTTCTGTCATAAAGAAAAGGATTTTTTGAAGAATAATTCGAACGTCAACCCGAATCAAAATAAGGAAAAATACACAGTTTATTCTGTTTAAAAATCTCTAAAATATAGAAAAATATGGCTACTGTTTTACTGTATAAAAAATTTAATGTTCCGTTTTACCACCGAAAATTTCACTTTATAATACAAATGTTATGAAAGTGAGTCTCAGTATAGGGCATTCAAAAGGCAGTTTATGCTGAATTGAATTGTTGAATTTTATTGATTAGATATTTGCAAGTTTGGTTACTTTTAGTTAGCTCTTGCGTCATAAAGCGGGAATGAGCAGCAGCAATTTGTTAGTTAACGGCAAGACAAGTAGTTTTAGTTATGGAGTGTGAATTAATTTTGTAGGTTTGGTTTTGTAAAAATCTGTCAGCAACTCTAAGAAATTTTAAAATGTTGGATCACCCTGTAAAATTAGTTTGCTATATACCGGGTGCCACAAAATAGGGACTAATCCTTATGCCACTTTTATTATATCGAGGATATTAAAATAAAATTTCGAATTATTACATTGCTGTACATACAGCAGCATTGCATATTCAAAAATGCATCTTTATTTCACATTTTATCATCGTAAGATTGTATAATAAAAATGTTATAAAGGTAAATCTCTATTTTGTATCACCCGGTATAGGGTGTTAAAAAATTACACATTAAACGCACTTTCGGTGTTAAAGAATTTCGGCTTGTCTTTATTAGTTAAATTTATGTAAGCTTTGGTTTGTTACATTTATAGTTAGTTCGTTAGCTAACTACCGGAAAAGTAGTTTTAGTTAGTTTCGAACCTTGTAAAAACCAGTTAGTCATAGGAATTAAAAAAATTATCTCCTTGGTATAATGAGTTTAAATAATCTTTTACTATACGGAAATGAAAATTTACAGGATAGATTTTCATGTACCCTTTTGCCACCGAATGTTTAATTTTAATATCGAGTAATAGAGAAGATATAAGGGTAAGCCACTATTTTGTGACACCCGGTTAAAAAAATGAAATTTTTATGAGCTTTTGGATTTAAAGATTTGTTTTGCAACTATAATTTTGGTTGTGGCATTTTATGAGTTCATTTTATATAGCTTTGATAAGTTTTAGTTAGTTAAGTATCGCGATATAGAGCGCGTGCGCATTGAATGCTTAGGACAGTACTCAATAAAATGAAAAGAAGAGCAGTTTTTAGTTATAGTTTCGGTAATTTTGGGTAGTTAGGTCACAGCCGACTTTTTAAGTCGGCTATGGTTAGGTCTTGTAAAAACCAATAAAGGGCCGTAGTAATTTCAAACTTCTGGACCACCATGCGGATTTTCTCAATCTATTATTTTATTAAAGTCATCAATATTGAATTAATAAATACAATTCGCGGTCAGGTAAATGTATGCTCGACCCTCAACATTTTATTAACATCAGAAATATCAGAAATGTTAAATTTGAGTTAGTTAGTACGTTTTAAGGCGCTTGCGCATTGAACACTTAGTTTGGGTTAGTTAACTAAAATGAAATATAAGTAGCTCTTTTTGATCTGGGTTCGGTGTTGCTGCTTTTGTATCGTAAAAATACATTCAGAGTTAGAGGAATTTGAAGATTTTTTATCACCTTGGATATTTATTTCTGGATTTCCCGCCAAACAACAATTTGGAAAATTCGTTTTCACGCTCATTTCTATAGTTTTGAGTATTTTAAGTATTGCATGCTTATTTCTGCAGTGAAAATAAATCTGAATCTTTTTTATTTATTTAAATACATTCACGGTTATAGAAAAAGTATGGTATTTAATATAAATGGAACTTTGTGCCACTTGTATTATTGCAATACAGCTCGTTTTACAAGTTACAAGCGCCTGGGGCAAAGCCGTACTTGCCGCACTTATTAAATACATTTAATAGACTATTAATATTTTTAACTTTTAATTAAAATGATATCTTTTGGGGCATAATTTTGCATAAAGTCCTATTAGGGCAATATTATTCTGTTAAAAGCAACAACTTAATTACCTAGAAATTATATGCTCCAGGAAAAGAACTGAATTTGAAGGAAAATATTTAGGCACTAAGTACGCCCGTGCCTTACGTAAGATTTTAAATAATATAATATCTATTGTTGCCTGAATATTTAAAAAAAAGAACATTACATCATTTTGACCTTGATCGAATTTATTAGTTTAATATTTTGATGGGGCCATTGCCTCCATACACTAATAAACGTAAAAAATACTAATTGTTAACGAACGTTGGAGAGTTGCCCTTATCACTTGGATATACCAGATATTATTTTAAAATACTTCCTATTTGTATGGCGATATAATAGTATTGACTAAGGGATGATGTAAGATATGATAATATAACCAATGATGTTACTGTTGTACTGACCATACACGTAAAACAATAATAATTATTATATGGCTAACATGACCCCATCGACTTATATCCAGTATAAGTCCATGCATAACACTAAAACTTATCATATATAAATGGAGATATCAATAGTCAACTAGCAACACAACCTTAACGAGACACCGTTACCATAAGTAGGCGCGGCCAGTTTGACGTTAACCATTGCCAAATCGGTTGACAGTTACACAATGGATTAAATGTCATATGTCATCACGTTATTTGACAGTTGAAGTGTAATCAGTTGTTTACGTGTCAAGCGGATACGGAAATGGTAAGAGGGACGTCATAACGACGTTGCTTTAATAACGTTCATATTTCTGGACAGCAATAAATGTCAAGCGTTTTTGACAGCTAGTAATAGTAATTTTTATAAATACAGAATAAATATTAAAGAATTATATTCTGAGATATCGCTCGTGTTCTACCACGTGAAACTGTGTTGCAGCAAATATCTCTGATGTGTTTTTGTTGAAAACGAATATACAGCGCGGCCCATAAATTTGGAAACCACCGACTATTTTATAACTGGAAAAACTTTTCAATAAAAATATTTAAATTTTTAGAGGTCTAAAATTAATATCAGATCTCCAGAGTTGTTCGAGAAGTTGTGGTAGGCCAAAGCATAATTTTCGAAATTAAACTGCATTTTAAATTTTACGAAAAAAAATCTGAGAACGCATAACTTAATTATTATCGATTTTGAAATAACGACATTTCACAATTGAGATTTTATGTTATTTGAATGGCTCTAGAATGTGAACAACTTGACCAAGTACCTACAAAATAGCTTGCTATTTTAATTAATTATCACCTTCTGATAATTTCCGCTTTAGCCGCAACTAACCAGAAAATAACCTTAATTTATGGCCTACTTACTTAAGAATTTGCTTAGAATGTTCCGTAAACTTGAAAAATTCAATATGATACAAGGCATTCCATTTAGAATAATTAACCACAACTTTTTGGTAATGTTTCATGAAAGCATGCTCCTAGTTTGGAAATAATAGCAAAACTTAATACAGATCAGGATATAAGTTTATTGTTACGAAAGTTTTAAGAATCTTAGGAATCAATATCTAATTACAATTAATAAAAATATCTAAACCCTTTTATTAATGTTGTCTTAATAGGTATAGAGGATTTCTTTAATACAGTCGGACATATTTTCACTTTTTGGCCAAAGACTTTAATTTAACAGGACGAACTACAGCAATATATAGGATATCACTTTAAAAAGTATATCCTTATTTCATATTGAACATTTGATGTACGTTCATCGTAAAATTGAAAATAATTTTAAAATACGGACTTGCAGGCTTTATAAGTTTTGCTTCAAATATCATTTTACGAATCTCATAATAAGGAATCGTACTTGATAGTACGGTTGGGCCACAGGATTGTTTAAAACATTTGACCTCCATATACAGTGTGTCCAAAAAAGTATGCAACATATGGGAAACTTCTCTATTACGGATTTCTCAGAAAATTTTATTCTTGATAAAAGTTGGTGCTTGCCCTAAAACAATAAAAACGTATTTCAAATTTTATGTTCTGCTTTTAGTGCGGGAGCAAATATCATTTTCCGAAATCGCGTCAAGAGTAATGTACCGTAACTTATTAAGATACAGCAAAATTTTATAAAGAAAAGTCCTTCCAAATTAAAAAAAATAATAATCTAAATATGAAATTTGAGTTAATTTTTAATTAATCAATTTATTTTAATTTCCTTTTTTTCTCGATTTTTTCTTAAACGTTACGCCACTGGTGAATGTTTTGTTCTTTTATTATTAGCATACTTGCCAAGTAACTTCAAAATTTATTTTAAATAGAAATTAGTTATATAGTTGTATCATGTTTAAGTTTTTCCAGAGATAATAGCCAGTTTAGGTATCAGTGTGTTGCAAACACATTTAAACACTTTTGGTCCAAAAATTTTTCCAATCAAAATCACGAATGGACCCAACTCTTTTAATTTCATGTAAAACAACTAATAATTTATTTATCGTTTGCACCTGAGTAAAATATGTCCAAGTATACTAAAAGCCATATAAAATATTTGGTCTTGAAGAGTAAGCCGTGCATTTGGAATAAAAACAAATGGAATTATATTACTTCACTTTAACATATGAATTTAATCATTATTCAGACAGTCATTCCAATTGTTTTTGTGATTATTGTGGACAATAATTATTTTGGGCCAAAAATGTTTAAATGTGTTTACAACACTTTTCATTTCGCTTTCACCTCTGGAAAAAAACTGAAACATTGTGCAACTATGTAACTAATTTCTATCTTAAATACATTTTGAAGTTACTGGCAAGTATCCTTATAACAAAAGAACAAACCATTCACCAGTAGCATAACGTTTAAGAAAAAATCGAGAAAAAAAAAACAGGAATTAAAAGTTGATGTACTTATTTCATTTAGATTATTTTTTTAAAGATATAGCAAAATCTTATAAGATTTTGCTATATCTTTATAAGATACGGTACTTTATCCTTGACGCGATTCCGGAAAATGACATTTGCTTTCGCACTAAAAGCAGTACATAAAATCTGAAATACTCATTTGTTGTCTTAGGGCAAGCACTAACTTTTATCAAGAATGAAATTTTCTGAGAAACCAATAACAAAGAAGTTTCCTATATGTTGCATACTTTTTTGGGCACACTGTATATAATTTCAGTCAACAAATTCGTTATTTTTATTGAAACTACTAAATACCAACATATACAGTGTGGTTCGAAATTTAGGTGCAGCGAGGGTGTAATATTCATATAAAAATAGATTTATTTCTCTTAAGCAATTTTTATGGAAACATACCACACCTTAGATACGCCTCTGTCGAGACGATGGTTGTCTTCTTGCGAATAATACCAAACTGGGCGTTGAAAATTAAAAAGACATTTCTAATCTAATTAAAAGTAGGTATATGGTACAATATAAAAAATTAATTATTTTCCCAATTACATGTGTATCGTAAGTGTGAAGTCATTTTAATCGAGTTGAAATTAATTTTCTAATACCGCATATGGATCAGAATTTTGTTCGATTTTTTTCCGTTAAGTCTGACGATTAAATGGCCATTATTTAAAAACGCTTCCTGTACGCCAAATTAATATTAAATTAGATCCATTATCGGGCTATAAAGAAGTACTTTCAAATTTTTTCTGTTAAATTAAGTAACACGGCAAATGAAGGTACCATAAAAGAACGAGTTTACAATCACCATCGCGATATCTTATCTACATCTAGTTTTATTTTTAATTAAAATTTGTAACACTTTGTATACTACGTTCGAATGTTACTCTTTGTTTAGATACGGGTTATACTAGGTAATAAGTAAAAATATTATCTAATTAAGCCACAAAACGGATGACTAGTGAATAAAACAATTAAGGGAGTATCTAATAGAGCTAACAAAAATTTCCTTCGAAGAATTGTTTTTAGTCATCACTGATCAGCGAGAACGGTAATAAAAGTAAAATATATTGTTTTTGAAACAAGTTAAATGGTTCATTTACATATTTAACATTAAAATAATTCAAATTTGCAAATAAAAATTATGCCCAATGGTTAAAAGGAGAGGCTACATGGTTACATAGTGTACCACAGGAGGAACACACTTATGTAAGACTCTGTTATCTTATTTAATACTGACCTAAGTCTGAATTCAAAAAAACGTTTGGCGATAATAAGTAGTGGTTTTCAATTTTTATTACAATACTGCAATCCTGCGGTTTTTGCGGCGACGTTATGACTTGATAATCAGAAAAAATAATGCCGACCACAATATCTATCGTAACTAACTTCCAAATATCTTTGAGCAAACGCTGTATGGTACTCTTGTCTTTTTTGCATTTGTAATATCCATACTAACGTAAAATTATATTATTTTTGAGAATGTAAAATTTGAACTATTGCATACAGGAAACGCAAATAATATATAAAATAAATTTCAAATCAGCTAAAATACAAGAAAAAATAAAGTTTTTCTTATGAGAACTTAAAGTTAAAAATCAAAAAATTAGCGTGTATTTTTAAATTCCTTAATTCCGCCGTCATATAGAGAAATATAGAATCTGGGCCATTCTTAGGGATTTTATTTCGAATTTGGTTATTTTTTCTTTGCCAACATGATCACAAAGAGTAATTAATATTAACTCTAAATTTGAATATCAATTTCTCAAAAAATATATTTTCAGCAAAAGTGGATGCATGAAGAAATATTGTTATTGAGAATGTAAAATTTAAACCATTGCCTACTAGGGAACGCAAATATATAAAATATTTGAAATTATTTCAATTCAGCTAAAATACAAGCAGAAAGTAATTAAAAAAATTAAATATCTAAAACCATAACTTTAAGTACTGAATAATGAAGCAAACATAATTATTATATTTCGAAGGCAAATGCTAACTAAAAATAGCATCATGCAACTATTATAGTTATGTTCCTAAATTCTAGGAACTTTTTTGTATATAGAGAAATATAGAATTTGGGCCATTCTTAGGGATTTTCCTTCTAATTTCTTCATTTATCCGCTTTTATTAACAATAAAATTTTTGGAGAAATTGATAATTTCAAAGCTTTCTGTGTATGTGCCCTGGCAGAAATAGTACAAGTTAATATATAAAATAAGTGAACACAATAAGGCAAACTAAAGAACAGCAAGTTAGATGAGAACGTTTTAAAATAATAGACAATAAGCTCATTAAAGACGAAATTCTAGAAAATAGGGGGATGACATTAATCAATAACCCAATCGAAACTAATAAAAAAATTAAATATCTAAAACCATGTTAAAAATAGTATCCTGCAACTATAACAGTTTTGTTTCTAATTTTTTTCCTATATATGGAGACATGTCAAATTTGGACCATTCTTAGGGATTTTTCTTCGAATTTGGTTATTTTTTTTGCAACATAATCACATAAACAAAGTAATATTAACTGTAAATTAAATAATTTCTCAAAAAAATATTTTCAACAAAAATTAATGCATTAAGAAATGTTATTTTTGAGCAGGTAAAATTTGAACATTTTGAACCATTGCATACAGGGACGCAAACAAATAAAATAACTAAAATTATTCAAAATCAACTAAATTACAAGCAAAAAGAATTTATAAAGTTTTTCATATGAGAACTTAATAGTTAAAAATCTAAAATTTAGCTTGTATTTTGTAATTTCATAATTATGCCGTCAGAAAAATATTGATTTCAAATAAGTTCGTATTTTTGCACTCCTTGTACGCGATATTTCAAATTTCACGTTCCCAAATTTAAATTTCTTCATACATCCACTTGTATTAAGAATAAAATTTCAGAAAAATTAATAATATCAAAGCTTTGGTATATTTATTATGACAAAAAGAGGACAAGTTAATATATAAAATAGGTGAACAAAATAGTGAAACTAAAGAAGAGCGAACTGGATGAGAACGTTTAAAAATAATAAACAATAAGCGCATTAAAGACAAGAATCTAGAGAATAAAAGAACAGGATCATAAACATCAATAAAACAATCGAAAGTAATAAAATATTAAATATCAAAAACCGTCACTTTAAGTACTGAATAACGAAGCACGAACCAAGCAACGAACATAATTATAAACCGCAGGCAAATGCTAATTGAAAATAGTATCCTGCAACTAAAACAGTTTTGCTCCTAATTCCAGGAACTTTTTTGTATATAGAGAAATATAGAATGTGGGCCATTCTAAGGAATTTTTCTTCGAATTTGTTTTTTTCGTTGTCAGCATGATCAAATATAGTAAATAGCAATAATTTGAATATCAATTTTTCAAAAAAACATTTTCAACAAAAGTGGATGCATGAAGAAATATTATTATTGAGAATGTAAAATTTAAACCACTGCCTACAGGGAACGCAAATATATAAAATATCTGAAATTATTTCAATTCAGCTAACATACAAGCAAAAAGTATTTATAAAGTTTTTCATATGAGAACTTGATAGTTAAAAATTAAAAACTTAATAAATCCGCCGTCAGAAAAATATTGATTTCGAATACGTTTCGTTTTGCGTATTTTTGCGCTCCTTGCAGGCGATATTTCAACTTTCACGTTTTCAATTGTAAATTTATTCATTCATCTACTTGCATTAAGAATAAAACATGTTAATATAAAATAAGGGAACAAAATGGACAAACTAAAGAAAAGCAAGCTAGATGAGATCGTTTAAAAATAATAGACAATAAGCTAATTAAAGACAAGATTCTAGAATAGGATGATAAACATCAATCAATAGAATGGAAAGTAATAAAAAATTAAGTACTGAATAACGGAGCAAACATAATTATAATCCGAAGGCAAAAGCTTTAAATAGAATCCTGCAACTATTACAATTTTGTTCCTAAATTGAAGGAACTTTTGGTATATAGAGAAATATAGAATTTGGGTTATACTTATGGATTTTTCTTCGAATATGGTTATTTTTTTTCTTTGGCAACATGATCACATAGAGTTAATAATAATAACTCTAAATTGATGCTTGAAGAAATATTATTTTTGACAATGTAAAATTTGAACTATTGAATACAAGGAACGCAAATAAATGAAATAGCTGAAACTATTTCAAATAAGCTAAAATATAAGAAAAAATATTTATAACGTTTTTCGTATTAGAACTTGATAGTTAAAAGTCAAAATTTAAGCATGTATTTTTAAATTCCTTAATTCCGCCGTCAGAAAAATATCTTCATTTCAAATACGTTTCGTTTTGGGTATTTTTGTACGCGATACTTCAACTTTCATGTCTCCAAAAGTAAATTTCTTCTTTCATCTATTTGCATTAAAAATAAAATTTTTCGAGAATTTTGTAATATCAAAGTTTTCTGTATATGTACCCTGACATAAATATAAGCTAATATATAAAATAAGTGAACCAAATAGACAATTTAAAGAAGAGCAAGCTAGATGAGAACGTTTAAAAATAATAGATAATAGCTTATTAAAGGCAAGATTCTAGGGAATAAAAGAACAGTAACATAAATATCAATCAATAACACAATGGAAAGAAATAAAAATAATTAATATCTAAAACGATGACTGTAAGTACTGAATAACGACGCAGACATAATAATTATAAACCGAAAGCAAATACTAAAATAATATTGATTTCAAATACATTTTGTTTTGCATATTTTTGCGCTCCTTGAACGCGATATTCGAGAAATTGGTGATATCAATTTAATATATGAAATGGGGAACAAAATAGAGAAAGTAAAGAAAAGCAAGCTATATGAGAACGTTTAAAAATAATAGACAATATGCTCATTGACAAGATTCTAAAGAAGAAAAGAACAAGATCATAAGCACCAATTAATAAGGCAGTCGAAAGTAATAAAAAAATATATCTAAACCCATATTATTTCAAATCAGCTAAAATTCAAGCGGCTAAAATACAATTAATGAATTAATTTTTTTAAATCTTTTATCCGCCGTCGGAGAAATATGAATTTCAAATATGTTTCATTTTGCGTATTTTTGGACTATTCGAAATTTCAACTTTCACGTTCCCAAACGTAGATTTCTTCATTCTCCCACTTGTATTGAGAATAAAATTTTTCGAAAAATAGATAACATCAAAGTTTTGTATATGCACTCTGAGAGAAATATACAAAACAAGTGAACAAAATAGATAAACTAAATACGGGCAAGCTAGATGAGAACGTTTAAGAATAATAGACAAGATTCTAGAGGATAAAAGAACAGGTTCATAAACATCAATCAATAACACAATCGAAGGTATTTAAAAAAATAAATCAAGGGAAAAGCTAATTAAAAATAATATACTTACTTATACATCATATTATACGGTACTAAATAAATATGTGACACAAAAGCAACCCAAGAAGCACAAAATTTAATATCAACTTTTGACTGCTTATTTGACTATGTAGCTTTAAATTAAAGTCTTTCTCTCTCTCTCTCTCTCTCTCTCTCGCTCTCTCTCTCTCTTGCTCTTCTTCCGTCCATTACCACTTTTAAATGTTACAAAATAGCAGCCAGCCGCCATTTTGATATCCTATTTTTTATTTAAATTAAATTCAACACTAGCATGGAAGCAGGTCGGGAGAGACTTTTGCTCATTACTGCATAGTCTTTTACATTACAATATATCTTGTAAACAAATCCTCTTGTTTGTTACAAGAGAGCGTACACATTGCTTGGTAAGTAATAATTCTACTTCTTGCCAAGAAGACATTAAAATATCGACTCGCCAAATTAATGTCAGTATCTACTGTAAAAAAACATTTTTTTTGCCCAGACTAAAAGGAGTTATCCACATTTCGTTTTAGAGGAGCTTCGTCGTAATGGATGCTCGAGAGCCTCAGCGGAAGGGTTATTTCGGAACGGAAGACGGGACTAATGAAGGGAGGAGATAAATGAGAAAGGATAATGGCTCGCGACTGCGCTTCTTTTTGCCTGGACTCCTGGGAGGAGTCCTGATCGTTAATGATTCATTACAACTGCCCTTTTATTATTACAGCTTCTTAGACGATCCCGATCTCAATGTCTTTATAGCGTACGAATGATTGATGTTTGCTATAAGTATGATGGCCATAATTTTGTTTACTTTCTGTAGTCATCTCTAAACAATTCTAAACTATATAGATAATTTTCAGTATGGCAATAATGTTTTAAGAATAAGAAATCTAGACAAGAACAAAATTGTTTTCAGCCCTTTAGCTGTCGTTAGGACAAATTAAAAAAATATAAAAGTTGCTTAAATTCATTTTAAAAGGCTTAGCTGAAACCAGTGGGTACTTCTTGAATTTCAATTTCCAACTTTTTTATTTGTTCTTTATAAAAGTAATAAAAAAAAAACATTAAAACAACTAAGAATTGGAAAAAAAACAAAAAGGAAAATTTTTATGTAATTTTTAAATTACTGGGATTTGAAAAGTGATTAATAATAGATCCTGATGAGTTTTTCAACACTAATAAGCGAGTAGTTTTTGAGTATAGAAATCATCTGCGATGATTATGAAAATATTACCCTATATATATTAGGGAAGAAAGTATTGATAATTTCGAGTATAGAGCAGTTCTTCAATAATTTCGTCATGGAAACTTTTAGCCAAAGTAGAGATGTTTTCAGTACATTTTTAATTACGGTTTTAAAACAAAGTAGTAGGTACTTTTTCTACCAAGGGCGCAAAGTATTACTTTTAACCTGCAGGTAGAATATTCGCAAAATTTTCGTATAATCGGTAGAAAATTAAAATAATCAATATGCTGTCTTAGGTAATGAGAAATAGAGTACGTTAACTCTGTTGTTAAGCTAGACATATTTGTTTTTAGCTTCGCGATGCGCAAGCCAGCTGTTCCATTTTAATTTCAATATTAAAGTGGCCTTAGGGCCTAAAAGTTCAATTTTACACCTTGCGACCTTTAAGTGAAATGTTAGGACCCCAAATGAAGGCGTACTACTAACCCAAACTAACCCAAACTAACCCAAACTAACCCAAATGAAGGCGTACAGTATCATAAATACACAGATATGTTTTTACGATATAATACTTTTCTACCAAGGGCATATAGTGCTGCAAAAATTCGCTGACACGTACTCACAATTATGACATTTCATAATTTCAACATTAACTTTTTAAGGCGTACATTTCTCGCACTCCAGCTCAAAATTATCATTTGTCCTCTCAAATGAGGACGTAAGTATCATACAAAATTATTTATTTTTGTTCCACGAGCGTCAAAGTGTTGTGAGGATACATCAATTCACTGTCGGGCTAAAAGTATTCTTACGCCAATGGTGTAAAGGATTATTTTGGTATAACCGGTACAAAATAAGTATACCCACTCATTCTAAGTCATTACTACATTGATTATCAAAAGCACGTTGTAAGTTATGGCTTGTATTCTAAGCCACACATATTTATTTTAACTGGTGAATGCGTAAGTACCTTACTCTCTGAAGTTTGAGAAAATCCTATTTTACGCCCCGTCCCCATATAGCTAGAATGTATTATTTACGTTCCCAAATGAGGGCGTATGAAAAGTAGTTAGTTTCATACCGAGGGTGTAAAGTGTTGCAAGGGTAACAACTTACCCACTTAATCTTACGCCCGATGCCTTAAAAGTGTAATTTTACGCACCCAAATGAGGTAAAATGGTGCGTAACTCGCGAGCTGAAAATAAACTAAATATAGATACGTCACTAGTGAAAACAATATTTTTTTCATGCCACCGGTAAGAAATAAAAGTACGAAAAAAATTAAGTTATCAATATATCCCTTTAAACACGTTGGTTATGAAAAGCACGCTGGAAATTTTGGGTTTCTGTTGCTAAGCAAGAGGTATTTAGAATTTTTATTTAATGGTTCGAAGCTGAATTTAAATATTTTATAGATTCAATACTAAGACGTTCTATGGTTTACGTCGTGTAGTTTGAAACTGTAATTGTATTTTATGCCTTCAAATGAGAGCGTAAATGATCGTAAAAACATACTTAAAGTTGTACCAAGAGAGTTGCAAGAGTAGCATTTCGCATGCTGGCTAAAATAGTATATTACATAACAAGTGTTGAAAACGTTCTTTAACCTGAGTAATGTACACTATACCATGAAAAGCACGATTAATAACACACGTGTTGAAATCAACTTTTCAACGTTTGTGTTAAAATGTACTTATCGTATCATCCTCATATATCAAGTCAAAGAGTCAAATTAAATATGCGACACCATTTGTCATTTGCGCGAATAGGATCTTGTTGAAAATAATTTCCAACACCTGTGTTTAAAATTTTTTCATATTTTGATATAAGACACTTTCTAGCCAAGTTAACTGTGCTTCTTTTCTCATTTCCGTAAGTAGTCGTAGGAAAGTATCTTTATCTCAATGGCGCAACAGTATATTTTGTTTTATCGATATAAAATAGGAGCACCCAAGAAAATTAAAATCAATATTTTACTCTTAATTGTTAACAAATTGATTTTTAAAAACGGGTGGATTTCTGTTGGTTGCTAAGCTGCACGTAATTGTTTTAATTTGACAACGCTTCAATTCAGATTTTACGCGCTGTAGGTTGAAGTTTTCGGGAAAGACGTTACTCGGAAGTCCATTCCAGGGCCAGGCAGTTTTCCAAACAAAGGATTCCCGCAATAGAGACGTCCTAGGTATTCGCAACTGAATCGTATGTTGATAAGCAGCTTGTGTCTGACGGGTGTTTCTGTTTGGCACAACTCTGGGCGGAATCATAAGTGCCAGCTCGTTTGAACATCTTCCGTAGTAGTATCCATAGTAAAGAGATAGGTCCGCCACTTTTCTTCGATTTTCACGGTTATTCAGTCAACTCTGGGTCATCCACAAGACGGGCTGCTCTCCCCTGTATGGAATCCAATATATTGAGCAAGTGTTTGGGTGCCGGGCTCCACACATGGGAACGGTATTTCAGAGATGTTTTTATCTGGGCCCTATAGAGCAGTCAGAGCTGATGAGATATAAACAACTTTTTTGCTCTATAAAGTAATCCTAGCGTTTGTGATGCTGTCCTGGCGATATTGGTGACGTGATTCCGATAAGACATGTTTCTTTCTACGTTGAAGCCCAGCAAGCTTATGGATAAGGCCAGAGTCAGTGTTTGTCCTGTCATTGATAAGTCAGGTGCTGCAGGGTTTTGAGAAGACAGCTGCTTGAATCTTTCCTACATTAAATTGCGACATTGTTCTCCGCACCCCATTCCACGATGGCGTTCATATCCTCCTTGATGGCAATGAACGAGCAGCATTCATTGGAGTCCGTGACATGAATGAGGATATAGGAGTGCTGTCGTCCGCAAAGGTGTAAATAGAATTGTTTGTCCTGTCTAAGAGATCGTTGATATAGAGCAAGAACAGAGTGGGAGATAATTTACACCCTTGAGGAATTCCGGAATTGATTTTAATTTCCTCCGAGAGATGTCCAGCAATACCAGCTCGGATGCGCATTTTAAGATCCTTTACAGGCGTGACTATATCACTCCTATTGGTCGATCCGCATGGCCCTCCGCTCGCTTGGCTCGCTACGGGGGCTCAAGAAAAGGAAACTAACCAGGTGCTAACCCAATCTAACCCAAGACATACCCAAAATCAAGAATTTTTTTTTTAACTTTCCGAACAATCTTTTTTTTATTATTTTTTTTTCTTATTTCGTTTTATAATACTTTTATTAACTTCCGAAAATTTTTTTACGTTTTTTTTAATTTTTTCCCATATTTTCAAAAATTTTGGTTTTGAATATAGCATTTTTTTCTTCTCATATTTGCCATCCCCGACCTTGTAGCTGAATTCCTTCGCCTTTTTTTTTCGCATCGGAACCGAGCTTCTCAATTTTTTTTTCTTGTTTCGTTTACAATTTTTTACGTTTTTTCAATTTTTTCGAAAATTTTTGGGTATCTGGGGAGGTGCGGGGGGCTACGATGATAGCTTCCACCATACTTATATCGTCATAGCTCTAATTAAATTGATTACTCTGGAGATGTTTATCTCATGCATGCTTTTCTATGGCGCTACATATACACAAAAATACAAACATAATTTCGGACATAATTCATGTCGGATCTCTCAATCCGAGTATCCAGTTAATAAAAATCCCAAGTGAAGCAGTTTCCTATAATGTGCATTATATGTCTTTTTTGAATATGGACCCAATGATGGATCACCACATACTGTCACAAACGCCGAAAAATAGAGACGATTTATTCTGATAGATGAAACGCGTGACACTATTGAAAATCGAACGTGATAACACAATGAAAATAAAATCCACATAACCGAATTTTGAATAGGAAATCGCCGAGTCAGGCGCGTCAGCCATAAAATGCGGGAATTTCATTGTGAATAGTGGAAGAAAGCATCAATGAGCAACAGAGCAACGATATCTTTTTGCGATTCTCGATTTCGAATGCAGGGATGGAATTTGTTTTTTTAAATATTTCTTATTTTTCTATAAATATAGCAAATTTATTGTCAATGATATAAGTTGTGCAAAATTTAATTGGTCAACGCGGTTTTTTTGCAGATCTTATAATCAGCTTAGAACTTTGAAATTAAATTTTCAGAGCTCTACTTACACTTACACATATTTTTGATTTAAAAATTATTCTTGAGGAACCAGTGGAGTAGCTAAAAAATATGACTTGATAATATATCGATTGAATTCGTTTGGTTAATAAGTAATATACACAAGAGGTGTAATGCAATCCTTGCATTCTCGGAAAAGTTTGGCAAAATACAAACTAGTAATTTTCGATATTTTCATATAAGTTTCCCAATGCGAGTTTTTTTTGGAATATGTTTACTTTTTATTTAAGTGAAATCTTAACGTAACACCCTGTATATCAGACTAACTTTTTCTGAGCCGCAGTTATGGCGTTAACAATGCAACGGAAGTTAGATGGA
The DNA here is from genome assembly GCA_016904865.1 of Pissodes strobi. Classification (NCBI taxonomy): domain Eukaryota; kingdom Metazoa; phylum Arthropoda; class Insecta; order Coleoptera; family Curculionidae; genus Pissodes; species Pissodes strobi. The sequence goes on along the minus strand of MU182027.1, from coordinate 119,624 downwards.
AGTTCAAATTTGCTTTTTTTCCATATATTTTCGTACAATCCGATTTTGGAATTATGCCAAACCTAAGATAATCACAGTATACCAATTTTGACAAAATATTTTAGAATAATCCACTTTTTTGCGGAAACGGTTTTTAAATTTTTACTTTAGCTATATTATTAGCAGGTCATATATCAGGTGTTTGTTTCTAACTCCAAAGAGCATGGCGGGAGATACATTAGTTCTTGGACTCCTACAAAATATATATATTTTTTTATTTATTGATCTAGAGACCAAAACAAATAACCTAAAATGTTAAATCTTATTACTGTTATACATGGTGTCTCATAAAACGGACCTAAAATTTAATTTTTTTGCCTACATATTTGGGAGCGTATGAAATTCGAGAGCATGAAGACATTATTTTGAAGCACTGGTTATTTTGGCAGCTCTCGTCCTATAGATAAATAATGTCGATGGTGCAACCCCGTTATAGGATAAGCATAATTTATATGGCTATTTCCACAAAGTTACGCTAGGTCTTTCTAAATTTTGAATATGCTATTCCTCAACAAAAACAATTTTTGAAAAAAAGATTTCTTTATTATTGTAAAGGGTGTCTCAAAAATGGATCTAAATGTCTAAACACTGCAGTTCAAATCTTGTAAATTATTCCAACTTTTTGACATGATATTATCAAACGGAGACAAAGTAGGTAATATTTAATTGAATGATGCCCCAATTATTACGGATCGAAAGATTCTAAATTGTTTTCATTCATTTTCTGGAACACCCTGGACAGCAATAGATAAACAACATCTCAATGATTTTTTTTCTCCTTTTGATAATATGAATATTATATCAAAGAGAGATATAATAGTAACCTGTTGAACGAATGAATGAATTGAACATAACATTTAAATTAGTATTCAAATTTTAACATTTCAGGAGCATCCTGTATAACAACAGGGACATTTCCCTTCCAAAAACTGTTTGTTCTGGTAACCTAAAATAAAATTTCAGTTTTTTTACGAAAAATATTAATCTTCATTTAATGAAAAATCTTTAGCTCTTAATCACCCAACCCTGCGTTCAGCGAGCCATAAAGCCATGTGCTTGCGGACCACACGCCAGAAGTGGAACTTCATCCACACAAAACATTTCATACAGGCGTGAAAGTTAATTAGGTATACGCTAACACGAATGGTAGAACATACCATAAATTTTTATTTTAGACACAGATAAAATATAGTTATCTCATGCTTGATTTGAATTGTAGACGGATCGATATCAAAATTCGCCTTGACGATCTCCCTCTCTATTTTCGTAACCGTTCGGCATATGTTACATATTGTAACTTTTGTAACACATTTATCAGCTTACTCTCCAGGTGAAGGTTATAAAAAAAACAGCTGATGAAAAATTTTAACCTTGCAAGTCAGAATATAATGAGTTAAGATTTATTTGAGAAGTTTGAATTGAGAACATTCAAAACTAAAAAAACGTAAACGCAAGCCGTAGCTCACAGGACTGCGTTCAGCATGTCATAAAAAATTGATTGTGCTTGCGGACCACACACCAGAAGTGGAACTTCATCCGCACAAAACGTCATCTACAGGCCTGCAAAGTGAATTAGGTATACGCTGCCTAACTCTCTCTCCCTATATTTTAACACGATTCCTGTTAATTAATAAAATAATATTTTTATTTTATACAAAAATTAGATCTAAAATTACGAATCTTCAAATTCGCGGTCTAATTTGTCAAAGGGATCACTATCATAATGAAATAACTATAGGGATTACTTGAACATCTAAAACTTTTTATCGATATCACCACTCCAAAATTATTTTTCCAGTCTGCTCTACTAGCTTTTCTAGTGTGATGTGATGTACCTAGATATGTGATGTGATCTACCTAGAAACTCTTGCCATGCCCTTTAGACTTGTTTGGCGGTCAGGCCTGCACACATGCTTTTCATAATGCTTTTGTAACGGCCCATATTAACTATATGCCATTAAATTGATAATGGCAAACGCAAAACCTCATGACCAATCTGTATTTAATAAATTTGGAGAAAAATTTTGATTATATTTTACTTGTCACTGAAAAAATTTACTTTTCTTCCACGATGTATTGGCTTTTATATTCAAAATACAAAAATTACGAAGCATTTTCCACAACAATTAATGATGGTTGGTATACATTTATAATAAGTGTTCCTTTTAGCCACTTTTCAAATGGCTCACTGGCTCAATTTTCGCTTAGTTGACACCATTTAAAAAAAAACCAAGCTTATAGATTTTATGCGCAAGGTTTAAAAAGAACTGTATTGGAAATGTCTTGCCAGATATTTCTACTTTGGGTTAGTTTTGGTTAGTTTGGATTGGAACAGTATTTGTAGTATACAATTTTTAGAATTACTAAATAACATATAAAATTAAAAAATATACTTAATACCCATATACATACTAGCAAATAATTTAACCATTACTCTATATACTTAGAGCAGTCCAACCCAGGTGCTAAAAATATGATTTTCCGCAAAACATTTTCTTTAAAAATATACTCAGAGAGTAAATGGAATATAATTTTTTTTGCAAATGAATCTCATTTCTTTTAAAAAAGTTCACCCTTTTAAACTGGGAATGCAAAATCTCGAAAAAATTACTTGCTAACTTGCAATATTTGAAAGTTCATATACATATCTTCAATAGCAGTCTTTTATCCCGAAACCCCCGATGTTTCATTAATTTTAGCAAAGATTTAAGTTCATTTTTCCAAATCTCTCGGTTTTTACAGCTTCCTTTAAATGTGCACTTTTGATTTATAATTAAATTTCTTACAGCCATTTTCAGGAATCCGTTTAGATCATAAGTTTTTATTTTTTGTCTGTTTTTATTTCGTCGTTGCCCTTTTCCTTAACAACGTTAACATTATAAGGTACAATTCCCTGTAACTTTTTAATATTAAGTGTATCAAATTTTTTTTTAAATTTGGTTGGTCAGTTTTTTTCTTTTCGAATCGTTAGTTACATTTATAGTGAAAATATGCAATGGGAAAACAAAAGCATATTTTTTAAATAGAATTAGCTTTCCAAAAATACATCAGTTAATAGGAAAACTATATATATTATTTTCTGAAATATAGATATTTAAATATGTTGCCTTTAAAAATATGGACTTTTTGTTTTTCAACTAAAAGCTTTTAACAAGACTAGTCTCCAACTGACGAGTCTGAAAGGGAAAAATTGCCCTGCAAACAATTACAAGTAATGTTACTTTATAACGTGTCACTTGGTACACATTTAGTGCTTATACTTTTTTCTAGACGGACTCTGGATTTATTAGGTCACCGCTTTTTGTAAATTTCCTTCGGTCCTTTTCATTAATTAAGCATCATTTTCTTCGTCTGCGGATTTGAAGAAACCGCAAATCCATTTATAACGTAATTTATTGACACTAGGAAAAATTTGATAATTTAACCCGATTTTGGCAACTCGAATGTTGTTTGAATGAAATATTTTCAATAGCCTTTTCAACTATTCTGAACCAACGATTTTCTTAGTAGAAGTAAAATGCAGCTGCCCGGTAGTCACTGAGAATTATATTTGATTCTCTGTTTCTGTCATTAAAATCCTATAAATAATTTTCAGTTTTAGTACTGGCTATTAAAAAAAAACCAGATTAGAAAAATTTGTCTTTGATAATAAAATCCGGCCCTGTCTATATTACATAAATAAAGCGCGTATGGTCATAATTCCGGCACGGGTGTGTATTTTCTGTACTTTCTACAAAAATGACACAAAACGGGGCATTATAGAAACGGCAAAGGGCTTTTTATCGAACCGTTCAAGCGATGGTAATGCAAAACCTAACGTCTTTGCTATTATGTATACAACGTCTTAAGCTCTATTGTCAAACGTCTTGAGGTACGGGGTGTTTGGACATATCACGCTACAGCAGATATCAATAATAATGGGGGCGAAATCCATGTGTGCAATACGTAGAGACACCCGTGCATTTATATCGCGTTACTTTCCTAAACATTATTGTCGAGTGGTACTTAAACACAAAATTGTTAGTTCTCAATGGTTCTAACGAGATGGATTTGTTTTCAAGCAAGATATTGTATTAAATATATCATATACTATTTATTACCAAATTAGAATTTGATTAATAAAGTTGCAAATAATAGTCATATCAAGAAAATACTATTTTAGAAAATGTCACATTCTAAAATTGAAAAATTCTAATTAGAGTGATGTAGTTTGTTATCAAATAAAAGCTGTTTTCAATAGGATAAACTAAGTGTTTAAAAAACTAGCCTACATGACTCTCCAACTTGATGAAAAAAATATCTACTTAGGTTCGATTTATCCAGCTCTCGACCAGGAAGAGAACTGACATACAGACAATCGTATATTATGGGCATGGCCTATATTATAATAATTATGTCCTTGGTGAAGAACATAGAGGTGGATAATAAAGGTTTTTCCAGTTTCCGCATCCTAAACTCAGTGTAACATATAATTCAGTAAAACGCGTGGTAAATCTCATCACTAAATATAAGAAAACGCACAATTCGTGTCGAACCAACATGGCACCAACGAATTAAAAAAAAATTTGCATGTTATTTTTACTATCTCAAATCCAAAATTTTGTTACCACTGACAGAGAGCTTTAAAGTTACAGGATGCATCAAATATTTGCTCCTGTGTGTTGCCGAGTAGCGATTCTTAGAACCAACGTTGTTTAAATTGATTTTCATTCATTATAATTAATAGATTTACGAGTTACGGAACGACTACACTTTAGCAACAAAAGTTGTACACCGTAAAGTAAAGATGCAAAGCATTACCAAAGTTTACAGCATTATTTTTAATTCTGTAAACTTTGGCATTACCAATAAAATAAAGATGTAACAATTATGTCACTTTTCGAATTGGTCTTTAGTTTGAGTGAATGTAGAATAAATAAATAAGTAGACGTAGGATGTAGTTTCAAGCCAAACTAATAATAGTCAATAAAATTTATTTGAAATTATCCGCAAATCATCTGAAAAAGGAATGACGATAAAGTGTGTGTGTATACAAATTTTAAAAACAATGAATATTATTGTTGTAAAGGATCGGGAAATGAAAGAACAATGGGGAGTAATTGAAAAAATTCAGTTTTTACAATTTTCCAGAATGTCAGCGATCTCTCGGATCCATATCAATCACGTAAAATAGCATCATAAGTTTATATGCATTTTTCCCTGCGCGACTCCCTTGAAGGAATATCCCTAAGGACCATATCAGAAAAGCAGTTTTATTGACAACTTCTGCTCCTATTTTTAGATACAGGACGTTAATTTTTTTTCAAGAATAACCGTTTTTGTTCTTATTTTGAATATTCATGAGCAATTTTTTAAACATATTATTTTTATATGAACTTTTTTTCTAGAATCTTCCAAGAGATCATAATCTTAAATATGGGAACTTACCTAAGGACCAGATTTAATTCAGAACATTTTTATGCACATTTTTCTTGCCCAAAAATAAACTGCTTTATTTCTGATGATTTTCAATTTTTTCTAAATTATTATGCATCTTGTATATTAAATGTTTAAACTGAAATAATTGTTAAGTAGTTCAACTTAAACAGAAAATTTTATGAAAAATTACTTTTTTAGTAAAGCTACCACATGTTTTGTTTACTAAGTGGTCTGGAGTTGTTTTTAAGTTCTAATTGGCAAGAAATTGTTGAAGAGCAGTATGTGGGGCTTGATTAGGCTCCAGAGAAGGCCGACGGACTAAGGCTGATTATTACCAAAGTTACCAACATAAATTTGTTTCAAATATCACCACAACCTATAATTATGTCATCTTGTCCTAAATAAAAATATTACCAAGAAGGATATTGACAATACTTTTGGAGGACCCTGCGACTATTGCAGAAAGATTGTTTGCCGAGACTGTTCAAAACTGTCATACGAACCCTCATGTCTCAGTCGCGAATTAATTATTCTCTTCTTTTACCAGGATTGTACCCACATTGTGAAACAAATAAGCAAAATTCACCCTGAGATCGGAGAACTTTAACGCAAATTGGACTCCCAAAGTCGATTCCGTACATTATGCTGAAATAGTCGCATAGAAACTAAAAACCTAAATGGTCGGTTTCATAGCCTGAATGAAAAGGTGGAGATACAGAAATCTTTACCAAAAATGCCATTGCCCAGAATCTGCTCTGCAAGATAGATAGAGAAGGCCCTGCAATGTTTTGACTTTTGGTGTTGAATATGGGAACCATGAAATGGAGCAGAAAGATCATAGCAGAAGGCAGTCAACGTAAGTCATAAGATAAAAAGCGTTACAGCCAAACGCCTTCAACTGTACATGTATCGGAATATCCGCCAAAGACAAGAGAATTTGTAGTAAACTGACTTTCCCCACAAAACAAGGAGCTCTTCAAGATTATTCGTCTGCAAACCAAGACAAGAGTTTACATCAAATATGATCAAACTCCAGGCCAATGTGAGTACTTAAAAAGAGTCATCTTGGACATAGCAATTAAATATATAAAGGACACGTCTTTGAAGTTTCAATTTAAATTCTATAATGACTAAGATCGACGAGGAAAGCAAGCATCTTCTGATTTCTGAAACTTTACTATACGAGCAGTTTTTGACAGTATAATATAAATCTAAAACTACACTCTTTTTCGTAGGGACAGCCAGCACCACCGAAGAGGGGGTGTTTGTGTGATTGTGCAGGGATCATTCTCGGATATCGAGTTCAGTCAGCTGTGTGTCAAACCTTTTCTACTTTGTAACCTATTAGGGCCTTATGGATAGAAATATCTATGAGTGATCAAAATTGTTCAAATCGTATGTCTATGGGCCAAGGCTGCCGACTACTGTGGATTACTAATATTATTACGAGAGCTTGTAACTCCATTTTTGGGAATTTCGCGCATATCTAGATATCAACTGAAAAACGTCGGCGGTTCACCCACAAAATTCATGTAGCTCTGAATTTGTTGAGTGCTATATAAAGAAATTAATGCGCACCACTTGATTTCGTTTCTTACTAGAATGAGGGGCCATGAAATATCTCTGCTCGATTTATTGCTGGTTAATGAAAAGCATTTAGTATATAAAATCAAGTAATTTTCCCAATTGGACAGATCTAACATATTGTGGTGGTGGCCAGGTTACAATTACATCTAACGTCTATAAGAGATGCTTTTGGTCCGCTGACTATGACTATGATGCTCTCATTTAGCATATTATGAATCATGCCTCGCCTCCAACGTAAGCTGCACGTATGGCAGCGTGACTGACTTGTTGTATTCTGCTATTATTGATCGCTTTGTATCCATGAAACGGAAACTGTTTAACTCGCAGAAATCTTGGCTTACCACAGATATATTTATAGAAATAGCAAAAAACGACAGCTCTAGCATAAATATAGATAGGAGGGACAGTTCCCTCCTCAGTATATCAGTATATCAGCTACTCAAACTACAAAACGCAAAACAATTCACTCAAATATCAAATTTAACAAGCTAGAAGAGATCACGAACCAAATTTGCTTAGTTCCCAAGCCCCAGACAAGCATTTCTATGCTTACATAAGACACTAAGTAAACTCCAGGCTAACTAGTTTTACCTTAGGAGGTGAATCAACTTGTGACATTATCACAAACAAGGAGAAGATTTCAGAGTGCTTTACTGAAAAATGTCAGCTCTATCTGGGGCTCTTTTGGCATTCTCCTAGAGAGTAAGCTGCCAGACTAGTGAAAGACGGCCATAGTTATACATATATACAAAAAGGACAAACAGCGTATAAAGAACTACAGACCAATAACTTTAAAAGTAATATTTGCAAGGGTATGGAGAAGCTGACAGCATTCCTTGTAGATTCCTTTACACTTGTCTCCACATGGATTTCTTCCAAATATGTCTACCTCACAAACCTACTTACGAAAGTCCTTGATTGACCGACGTCAGGACCAAGAACTACCAAAAATACACTATGAAAAAGCAAAAATAAATTATCTCTGCAGGAAATGCCAACAACACCAGGAAGCAATTGTATAGGTAAAAGGAGGACGTAAAATAATAACAGGTACATCATACATAGAAAAAAGCAGCGAAAATTACACATCAAGCATTTATTTAAACCTGAATGATTCTCTAATTTTCTTATTATCCTGTGTATTCAAATTTATTGATTTTATTTTCATTTACGATTAATTGATATAATAATTTAAATAGTAATTGTTTTTAAATCATTAGCTATGTGATTTTTATTCATACATTATTAACATATTATATTATTGTACATTATCTACTATGAGAAAATAAAATAATTATATTAATAAGAATTGTTAACTTTTCTACATTAATTTTAGGGCCACCCTGTCACTTTACACTGTATTGCCTAATAAACTACAACTTTTTTTTCTAGATTACTCAATATTTTCAGATGACCGTTTTTGTCTATCCTTATTTGGCTCCCCTTATAACTACATCCCTTTCCAACTTAGCAGCTTTAAAGATTATTTTGTGATTAATGTATTGTCAGTATGAATTTTGTTATAGCTATTTTCATTTACATGCAACTATTTTCGTATATATTATGAATTATATATAGAGCATTGCTCGTTTTTTAACGTTGCTTTGACATTCAATATGATTTAGCTGGCAAATAGTGAATATTATTGTTGTTATTATTATTTCGAAAAGTCAGATACTGGTAGTAGTACCGCCGCAGCATTTAATTTTAAATTTTATTTATTGATGCTAAACGTAGATCATAACGTAACTTTACATTCTATCACTCAAAATACTATTACTATTATCAATAAAATCCACTCTGATTTGAAAAAAGTTATTGTAAGATATACTTTAGTTTATTAGGCGCTACTTCACAACATTAAATGCTTTTTTCTTTTAGTTCCAGATATACTCAATGCCAGAGATATTAAAGTGGAGCAAGAAGACTCACTTAAGGCAGTTTATCCTCCAGTTGGTTACCCATCGTTTGGTAATGCTTCGATGTTCACTCCATCGCAACTTTTAATGGCAAGCCAATTAATGGCCGCATCTGGACTGTCCATTTCAAATCCAGCCTTTTTCCACCCCAGCCTGCTTCCATTGGCCTGGCCGGCGAATTCCCCACCTTCGCCCCCAACCAGTAACGAGCAGCTTTCACCTGCTCAAAAGGGGAGAAAATTAAGTAGCCACAATAACAACAATAACGTCGTGACGAGTAGTACCGCTTTGGAAACTAGAAAAAAGAAATGGAAGTCCATCGAGGATAGTAATACAACTCTTCCTTTAAGTTCTCCTACTAGTAGCATATCGCCGCCTTCTGGAAGTGACGTGAAAGAAGCTAATAGAGACAAGCAGTTCACATGTGGTGTGTGCAATAGATCTTTTGGCTATAAACATGTATTGCAAAATCATGAAAGGACTCACACAGGTGAAAAACCATTTGAATGTCCGGAATGTCACAAGAAATTTACCAGGGATCATCACCTTAAAACTCATATGCGATTGCATACTGGTGAACGCCCATACCATTGTGAACACTGTAATAGACAGTTTGTTCAGGTAGCGAACCTCAGAAGGCATCTTCGGGTACATACGGGCGAGCGTCCATATTCCTGCGAACATTGTTCAGCAAAATTTTCAGATTCAAACCAACTGAAAGCTCATATTTTAATCCACACAAACGAGAAGCCATTCTCTTGCGAGAGATGCCACAGCAGGTTCAGACGGAGGCATCACATGATGCACCATAAATGTGGTGTTCCCATACCAGAGCAGCCCATAACTCCCGAACCTGAAGAATCAATTACTCCAGAACCTGAAGATCTCAGCAGACCCAGAATGCTACATCCGCTAAGCAATCCTCTAGTCAGTCTACCACTTCAAGTACACTTACCGGAACAGACCGAACCGGAAGATCTGAGCATGAGCACTGGAATGACCTCAAATAGTAGTGGAGTTGGATCCCCGATGTCCAGAAGTCCGAGCTCTAAAGAAGATTGCGACGATGAGGAATTGTATCCTCATGAACCTGCCAGAATGTTTATGAAACGACCATTAAGTCACTAGAATATCAAATTGCTGTTGAAAGTCAAATAAAGAGATTATCGAAAGGTATGCGAAAATTATAAAAATCTAAGATTTTAAACCGTATAATTAAACGGGATTGGCTTGAAATTTTAATCGAGCTACCACCAATACACAATATAGTATATATATTTGAATTTTTATTTTATTCGGTAAGATACGGGATATTTTGAATAGTCAGGTATGCGAGTTCCTAGCGATTAGTTTTATTGTTAGTAGATTATTTTTTTTTGTTATCCAGGTTTAGGGCAAATTGTCAAATGTTATCTACGCGGTAAAAAATATTTAGCAATTGTGAGATCGACCACCTTTTCGGACTAAAAATCATAAAACGATAAATTTGGTTTAATTTTTACGGAAAAAAAACTTTCTAGTGTATTGAATGCAAATTCTAAACCAGAAACCTTGCCATAAAAAGTGTACAGTTATGTCATCGCGTTTCATACCTGCTCCTTTTATGGTTTAAGAGGAATTTTTAAAAACGCAAAATTGCCATTATTTGAAGGAAACTGGAGCATAAGGCAGCGGGTGTAATAAACCGAAGGTTACGGGTCCCTTCTATATATTTTTCTTAAAGCTTTTGTCTGGTGCGAAATTAGTGGCAGTTTCGTTTTGCGGACATTTGCACCACAATCGTTTTAATAGCCAGACGTAACCATGATTTAAAACCTACCGAAATGATGCGTCCACCTCGTTTGACTATAACTGTATTTTGGATCGCTTGACAGCTGTCTCTTCTTCATCCTATTTTACTTTAAGTTCATTTTCAGAACCACTTTCTTAGATTATCTACCCAGCAGAGTCGTAACAAGCCAGTGCAAAAATTATATAAAATTCACCACTTCATAGATCAAGATTGAAGCTTAACAGTTTAAGAATTGACTAAAATATTTGAGAAAAAAAAACAAATATGGACAAATCATAAACACAAACTCCAAAAATGGAACTTTGCCTTCGATAAAAAAAAAACTTCAATCTAGTGTGAAGCTTTTCTTCGTATCTTTTTTCTAAAAATCTTGTTTCTCTTATCGCTTATGTACAATTATATTATAGTGTCGTCAATATTAAAAGTATTACAAATGCTTTTTAAGGTTTTTTAAAACCAATAGCAATTCAGAAAGAAATTATTGATATTTTTTAGTCAATATACGCTTTCTTCAGAAAAAATCGAAAATGGTTTCTAATTTTTTTCAAATTTTTCAGCAATTTTGAAGTAGGTTTCAAAGATTAGGTTAATCAAAGAAATTATTGTGCAAAATTATACAAAATTCATTTATTCATAAATCTAGACCTAATCTGTATATTTAAAAAATCTACTACGATAGGCAAACAAATGAGCATGAACAAGTCGCAAGTCAACACCAAAAGATTTTAAGTTAAAGAAACTATTAAACTTTTTGGAACCACAAAAACTAACTTCTGAGGTACCTAATATACAAGTTAAAATTACTGAAAAATACAATGATCATTATATACTTAGTACTATACTAAAATAAAAATATATTATCTAAACATAAATAAAATTGCAAAATAATTTCAATTTTTTTTTAATGTAGTGAAAAGTGTAGAAAGTTTCGATCTATTTTTGCTCAAATAACACGCATACAAAAAAATATAAATAACCAAAATATTTATGTTAAATTCAATGTAAAAAAAGCACAAAATAATGTTTTTTTTTTTAAATAAACCTTTAGGATATGTCTTCTCATTTTTAACGAAGTTAAATTGTCTTTTTTATGTAAGTATGGGTGGGTCATGACATAATATATCTTTATTTTGTCAATAAAAATATATTTGAATGAACATATTTACAAGTCCTAATAAAGTTACATTTTTTTCACCTTGGATAACGCTAGTGTAAATGCTGAAACTATTGCAATCTGAATAATAGCTAAATCAAATATAAACTATTAAGTTTACTAATTTAATAACATTTTATATTTAAATTCAATTTAAAAGTTGCTTTTTCAATTAAAAAAGCGATGTGTGCTAAAAACCATACGACAGAGTGAAGATTTTAACCAAGCGATAATAAAGACTAAATAACATTAAAAAACAAAAGTTTCTTGGAGGACCCTGGCATCGATCCCGGTGTCTATGACATGCTAATTGCCTACTTTAATACAAAAATATCTTTGTGATAATGTTTCAATTTATAATATTAATATCTTATAAAGAAAAATGGCACGCTGCGAGTCGGTGAAATATTACATTAGGTACAAGGCGAATAATAGAAATAGATAACAGCGCGGACAAAGACAAGGAAAACGGCTCTGATAAGTACAGAAGCAGTGACATGTGACCTAGATCAATTTTTTAATTAGCGTAGCAATGGTAAATGCAAATCGATTTTCATAACCATTGCTGACGACTGCGCCAATAGTTGTTGTGCGTAATCTATATTTATGCAGTTAATTTAATTTAATTTTAATTGCAAACTTTACCACAAAAATAGCTTTATTATAATATTTGAAATTATAACATTAAATCCTAAATCCGAAAATTTAAAGACAGTTAGATTGAAGGGTAATATCTGTTAGGATGGAGATATCAAATTGAATTTTGGGTCGTATTATCACTATATAAATACCCATTAATCTACCAAACGATAGCCAAACAAGTCACTTCAGCGGCGTAGAACAATGGTATATGCGCTACATGGAGGGTCTTTTTTGTTATCCCGTATATTACCTCTATTTATTTTTTTTAAATAATTTTATTTAATAATAGCCTAGTTTGTTTACTAAACATTATTACTGTTAAGATTTTGTCATACGAGCTATCGTTTCCGAGATTTATTTCAATTAATGCATTGAAGTAGTTTAAAATAACCATCGCTAAAAACAAAAATGAAGTTGCTTGTCATACTGCACGTCAAATTGATCAAAAAGTGTTTGTTTGTGCTGTTAAATTGTGGTTGTTTTAATATGTATATGCAGACATAAACTAGCAGATATTAGATAATAAAATGTTCTTTATATCACACATCTTCAACACCCTGTATACTCTAAACAGTGAGACTTAGAGACAAATTTCATTTAACTTTTTTCATATTTCCCTTCACTCTAACTGTCTTAAAATTTTTGCCACTTATTTCTGAATCACCCCGTATATTTGTATTTACCTAAATCTACTTCGCAATTTTAGACTAACGAGATTTATACAAAAACAAAATAGCGCAGACGCAGACAACGAGATCGGCACAGACAAGTAGATAAAGTGAGTATTGATGTGTGATATATTTTAGATCGATTTTTAGTCAGGTCAGACTAATAATGTTATGATCGTTATTTTCCGTCTTTTCCCATTTTTGATCTTTTTCATTTGTTTTCATAAAAAAAATTAATAAAAACATTTGTTTGCATATAAACAAATGTTTTTATTACCTTTTTAATGAAAAACGTTGATGCCGTTTATAAAATATGAATACATCAACGCTGATTCTATTTATAGGCCGATGCACAAATTATGAATATTTAAGTTACATACCGAATGTCCCAAATCAAATGTACAATTATTTAAATTATTCTAAATATTTATTCGGCATTTATGAGCCAGTCCTCAAGATTAAAATACGCGTTACTTTATTTTTTCTACGAGCGTGCGCAAAGTAGCTACTTTGCGCACGCTACTCAGTGCGCAAAGTAGTACTTTCCCGCACGCTATGCGGGAAAATGTGCGGGAAAGTAAAATTCTCTAAAATCACCAGAGACAAGACAATGTTGATATATTTTTAGAAACTTTACACTTTTGGACTTTTTATGCAATATAAGACACCGTTTTAAGTCATAATTATACTCTTTTCCTTAAAAGTTTCCGTAATTCGCGATATTGTAACTTAAACCAAAAACCATATATTTTGAAATCCTCGGTATAGTAGTTAAAAATCATGTCAAGCAACAATACTTATAATTGTCAGATTGACAGATTTTAAACAAATCTAGGTGTAAAACGAAGTATCCCAAAAAACATAATCCTCAGCGTCGCTAGAAAGCCTTAAGAAAATGGATAGTTCTAATGACCCCAAGATTTACCTGAATGTATCCTGGCACGTGGAAGAAAAATGTGATTGATCGAATTATTTATGCAACAAAAGAAAGCCGTTTTAACTCTTAATCATTCCCTTTTCTCTCAAAGCTTCCGTAATTCGCGATATTACAACTTAAACCAAAAACCATATCTTTTTAAGTCATGTCAGGTCAACAATAATAGTCATGTAAAGCAACAGTAGGTATAATTGACAGATACTTTTTCTTTTATTTAAATACGGGTTATTATTATTCTGTGCTTGTTTGGACCGCGCTCGTAGAAAAAATATTGTTCCTAACACTTGCGCAAAGTGACTTCTCCGCACTCGACTGATTGACCGAACTCCGCTTGGCGTCGTTCGGTCAACATCAGTCGCGTGCGGAAAAGTATCACTTTGCGCACTTGTTAGGAAAATAACTATTTCCAGAGTGCATTTTGTACTCGGTGATTTGATTGTTATTTCTATACTAATTTGTTACTATCTATAGGTATTAAATAAGTTTAATTTAGTTTTTATTTTAATAAATTCTTAACTTTAATATCGTCTTCTAAATAATTATCTGAAAAAGTTAATTATAATTAATGTTCACTTTCACAAACCTAAATGACAAAGTGATTGTCAATTAACACACAATTAAAAGCCTGACTATGAAATTGATATAGTCTCAAATTTCACTCATACCTTCGTTCTGTCTATCTCGAAAATTAAAGTCAGGATCCGTAGAACTAATAAAGGATGCTTAATTGAAAGGGTCTTGTAGTGGCAAAAAATAATATGAAAATGCGAAGTCTTTTTAGAGATAATGGCTAATGGCGCCCGGACGGCAATTAAAGTATTCGACCCTTGTCATTTTCGATGATATTTGAGAAACATGTCACTGCTCATTTCGGTAATAACAGACGGTATGACTTTGACGGTGATGGTGGCTTGGATTGCACTAACGTGGTCACAGTATAAACGGAGACATTATGCTCTCATTTGGATTTTAAAGTAAAAAGTATTCCTGTTTTCCATTTAAATTAGAGCGAGTATATTGCAAAATTTCATCTTTAAAATGATCCTAAACATTTCTTATTTTATTAGTTTTGTTGGGTATTTACTGAAAGGAAGGGTTTAAAAAAGTAAAAATGGAGAGTAAAAACTGACAACGAGTATTACGATCTGAACTTCCCCGGGGTCAACCAAAAATAGATTATATAGAGGTATTAAATGTTCAATTTAACCCATCAGTTTAACAGATTGCATATTAAGTTGCATACCCTACAATAATAAATTGCCTAAAAGAGATAGCTCAACTTTCTGCAAATTTAATGATTTCGATGTCTGCACTTTAGTGTCTAAGGTATTTTACAGAGGGCATTAGAGCAAAGTATATTACAAAAAGAACTGATTGTGAATCTAGATAACCGGCTCGGCTCTTTTATGACGCGGACTCTCAGCTAAAAACTTCGCTCAAATCAACCATCAGAGGCATTCTATATTAAATTGCCTACACTAATATTAAGTTGCCTATGAAAAAAGGATGTCCGGACTCTTTTCACGAATCCAATGATCTCGGTATCTGCACTTTAGAGAGTTATGCTGAAATATTGCTCATTAAATAATGGCAAGGTTTATTACAAAAAGAATTAATTGTGAATCCAGACAACTGGTTTCTAGACGCATATACAGGAGCCAACATCAACCCATCACTTTAACAATTTTTTTTATTAAGTTGACTACGCTATTATAATAAATGGCCTGCTTATTCCTCAAATCATGCCAAGAAGCAGATATGTTCTATGTCAACTAACTCCTTTAATGGATTTTGTATTAAGTTGCCTACGTTATGATATTAATTGCCTCTTTACTGTTTAAGTCATGCCAAGACGATGATTCAAAATATGAATAAATAGGCACCATAATGGCGCATGTTAACCCATTAGCTTACATGATTTTATATGAAAATAATCAGCTCAACCAATTTTATATTGATGAGGAATTATAATCGTTTGACTTTATACAGGGTCAGTGCAGAGAAGAAATAGAGCAAAAATAATGTAAAATTGACAAAACTTTAATTATGGGGCATTTCCTAAATATTTAAATGATGAGCAGGATTTCGAACCAAGTTCGATCTCAAGACGTGACCTGTTTGGAAGTTTATCATTACTGCGGACTGCCCCCATGACAGAAACATTTTTTGTCAAAAAACGTTTTTATACACATTTTGTATTATTAATTTCCCAGAAACGTGTATTCTTGAGAAAAAGTTGGTGCAAAAAGAAAAAATAATTTTGAATGCCAAATTTTAATTGCTATATACAAGGGGGCCCAAAAATATAAAAGTATGAACGAGAAACAAACAAATCTTTGGGTTAATTAAACCTTTTCAAAATAGTGAGACGATAAAACAATAACAACATAATAATATATAAGATACCTACAGGGTGGCTCGCATTCGAGCCTATGTATGGAGAGTGCGAAAACTGTAAGAGATACAGTGTTGGTCAAAATTGCGCATTTAGGTGCTTAACAATATGCCGTTTAGAAAGCTTCAACATTCCGAGTAGTTCCGGAGATATCCGGAAACACCGAAATTTTTAAAACCCGTTAAATTTTTTCCTTGGCTTAGTTAAAAACGGTTTTTAAATTGAATTGCTTTTTTGCATTGTCACTTTTTCCGCTCTATCCAATAGTGGTAGCCAGTTTTGAATCTGACGTTTCGTCTTCCAGGGGTCGTCATCAACTTTTCATTTTTAAATACGAACTTTTATTTTTTTAATATTTCTTCAGATGATGTTGACATTATTAATATGAATATGTGTTTATTTTTTATTCTTTTTTTACTTTCATTTTTAATTTTATTTTGCTTTGGCATAATAGATTAAGTTACTTTTGAAATTTTTATATTCTGTAAAAATATTTTATTTTGTTGTTTGTGTTAAGTGGAAAAGCGGAGCCTTTATTTTTAATAAAAATTAAAATAGAAAATGATATAAACAAGTTCGTTTATCTTTTACGAGAATCTGGATTATTATGCTAATAAATTGTTCAGTGCAAAAATAAAATATTTATAACTTTAAATTAACAAAAAAATATTTAGCATAGAATAACATTAACAATTTATAATAATACTACGTGATACTATACTTAGATGGAAAAATACACCTATCAAAATTTTTATAATAAATTAAGAAATATATAACATATATATGTATATATATTAAAAATTTATAAATATTCAAAAGGAATCCTACTATGAATACTTCTAACACGGCCTATTATTAGGCATTTAAATGCGCAATTTTGCCTTAATTTGACCGACACTACATATATCTTACGGTTTATCAGATCCCCATACATAGACTCGAATTCCCTGTACACACAAGAATAAATAAATACAGATAAATGTTGTCATGAAATGGCACCCGTATATAATATAATAAAGTATTCTAAAATAACCTTAATAGTATATTATATTATACTAAAGATGCAAATTATTTTACTGCAAAATATAATTATTGAAAGGCAATCACGGAATGAAAATATTGCTATTAATTAAAAGGGTACTTAAAATATTAGACAATAACACATAGATTTAAAAAAAATTAATAGGTAGAAATAAAATAAAATTACTAGCAAAGACCGCTTAACGATTGTTTTTCACTTAAGGTGTGGCTATTAAGGCACAAGGCCAGAAAATAGCAAATTTTGTCGAGCTATCATTATTTTATTTTCAAATTAGTAATATTTCATAGGTAAAAACTTCAATTGTGTTTTGCTTGCATGTACTTTCGTGCGCACTATGTCTGTTTTAATCAAAATAAAGACATTAATAATAAAGCTCCTATTTGTTAATCAAATCTGGGCACACCCTCTAGAAATTATCAGCCTGAATTGCAATACTGCTACACTTTCATTATGGTGTGTCACAAATTTTCTATCAAATTGGGCTCGAATTTAATGTGCCATTTCCTAGTGGCATTTTATAATTGTTTTGTTTTATGGAAATGCGAGGGTAAAACTCTAAAATAAAAATGAGGCATGTTAACAGAAAATTATTTTGAGACAAACTATCTAGGAATTATTTAAGTTATTATTTATTGTAAAGGTTGTGATCTTTGACTACTGGTATCTCAGGGTTATGGTCAGTTCTTTTGTTAATATATTCCACTAGAAAATATACCGACTCTATAAAATTTCCAGAATTATAAATAATAGAATTCAATATGGTAACATATTGGGATTGGGACACCAGGTTGAAATTTCGGTTTTCTCAGAATAAACAGTTTTCTGAATAACACGTTCCATAATTAATGTTTCAAACTAAATTTTATGATGAAAATTAAAATATTTTTGTCATAGAGTAGTAATTTTGTCAAAAAACGCTTCATAAACCATTTGTACAGCTAGAAAGATAGATGAACGTAAGAGTAAAAGATGATTCGCAACACAATTTGACTATAGCCTTCCGATTTTAATATGCTAAACCCCATTAATATAAAATATCTTTCTGGGAAGATTGTGGTTTGGTCGAATTCTCACTACAAAAAGTAACATTCACGACCGCAAACCTGATCGGGTTTTGTCGGTTACATTTCAATAAAATATGTAATTTCATCTATTGTAACAGCGATACCATGGCATTAGAATTTAATCTGTAAATTCTTTTCTACTTCTATTATTTTTTCGACATACGACCCGGTTAAAAACTAGTTCTGTTCTATTCATAGACCACATTGTTATATAGAATCGAAAGGTATAATGCCTAAAAGAGCGAGTTTATTATTTGACAATTTGTCCTATACACTGTTTTATAACGGTCTTAAATATATGCCATTTTTAAAGAGTGTTCAGGGCCCAGTTGAAATAAATTTATTAATTGTATATCCCTAAATTTTGTATCTCCCGTTGCCCCTCAAAATTTTCCCGGACCAGTCTTTAAAAACATTTCATATATTTAAGACATATTTTTACCAGTCATTGTATATTCGCTGTAAATAATTTTAAACATATCTGGATAATGTATAAAAATGTATTGTATATATAAGTATATGTGTGGTTATTCATATTTTCCTTTTTGAGATACTACATGTATGTAAATGGTGGCTGTTCGATGTATTGTTGAATTTTTTTTATTTGTTAATGTAAATATAAAAGATAATTATTTAAGGGTTTGTGAGTCAGCCATTTTCACCGATTTTATGTCTTGTGCGCTACAAAACTATAGGCAATCATACACCAAACATAAAACAGGTAAAAAGAAAACATTGACATGCCTAATTTTAGCTGCAAAAATGTGATTTTGCAGAACGAAAAACATAAGAAATATGCATTTTGTTTTAGAAGAAATAAACAGTATGAAAATATTACCAAAAAAATATATATTAGCAATTTTCTACCAAGGGTTTCTTGGGAGTTCTATCTAAATTACTGTTAAAAAAAACAAGTTTAAGTGTAATTCTATTATTAGAAAAAACATAAAGCAGCGCATTTAGTTCTATTTTTTATATTCTTTATTCGTTTTAGCCAAATATGTTTACTTCAAATAATTTTCATTATGCATAATCACATTTTTAGCCCTCCTTCGCGTACCAATTTTACAAAGAAAAATTTGCCCGATATATACATGGTGTTTCGTAATTGAATGCTATTAATGGTGATAATGCTTGCCCGAATTTAAGAAAAAAATTTCATATGAACGCAGGTCCGCAACCGCCCTATTATTGAGGTAGAGAGTGTTGAAAATAAAAAAAAAATCGGTTTTATCCCAGTAGAGATTTTTTTACATTTGGATAGCTATAAAGTACGTAAAAAAGAAAAAGATTTTTTTAACTCCAATCAGTGGCGTCCCATAGCAAGCCCTCTAATATTTTTGAATGAAAAAATTTAACGCCACTGCTTTTTTCAGAATAAAATTTATTTTCGCAATCTCCTATTTATCAATAAGAACGACTTTTTCTGTCCAACACGCGAACTTCGATTTAAAAAATAAAATGCATTTACCTGCGTGTTATTGTCACGGAAATGCATGTAATGCAAGTGCATTTCCCAGATAGAGTACTACCGATGCTCCCACAATTTCGAGTCTCACAGACATTTATGCGACAACAAAAGTCTTAAAACAAATAACCACCTAAAAAGGGCACCACAGACTTCGAGAAATCCGGAAATTGAGGTAGGAGGAAAATTCCGAAATAAGTACAAGGATTGCCCCCTTCACGATTATCTTTTATATCCATATCACCTCCAACGGGTTCAAGCGTTGTTTTCTAGAGATTTACCACTAAGTATAAATTTTTACCAATGGTTTCCTCAAGGATTTTCAAGGAAAAAAAAACAAAGTCTTATTTACGGGGAGGCTACTTTTTTCGGTGAATGTATAGGCCAGAATCATTGGGGGTTATTTTGATTGGGCCTTTTTTCTACCAAGTAGGTTGAATGGGCATAATTATCGCCAGTTTCGAATTCATAATTTGCCGATCTTTCTAGAAAATATCATCATTTTAAATCGAAATCTAATGTGGTTTATGCTTGCATGCTTTGGCAATAAGCTTTGGATACGAGAAAACTGTCATGATCCCTTAGATTCCGAAACCTAAACAGTTTGTTAATTTCTTATAGGGACATCTTAAAACGTTGATTTACAGTCAACTAATTATTCAACCGCACCATTTTATCCTGTCGAGCTATAAGAAATACTCTGGGAAGTTTTTCGAAGAGTACGAGAGGCGATTAGGAGAAGTGCTGAAGCATGTAGCGTCTTATTTTTTCATTTAAAAATGTTAGATGGCATGTTAGAGGCGGAACCACTGCACACTGATAGGATTTGAAAATATCTTTTGCTTTAAAAAATTTTTGTACGTACTTCATAACGATCAAAACGTAAAGAAATATCTACAGAGGTGTTTGGATTAATGGGATAAAACCGATGTTTTTATTTACGTCCTCAAAAATAAGGTGATGGCTGCGGAACTATTTTTATATGATTCGTCTTATTTATTCGGCATAATAAGTTCTGCTAAGTGTACAGTGGCGTGCGTACAGGTAACGTCAGAAATATTTTTTAAAGCAAATATGGTATGCCATCAGTTCTTCTTAATTTTCGATTAAAACTACACGAAAATCGTCTCTTGTGACCTTAATTTGATAAAAAAAATAAATTCCTTTAAATCTAACAAAAATGTAATGGTAGATAAATAGTGCCATGACGAAAAGTTCTCATTATTATATAGGTTAAGTGCCTTTTAAAACAAATGTTGTTCAAAAATTAAAAATGTTCTTTGAAATATTGATGTAATATTTGGTTCATATATTAATAAGATTGATTATGCTATAACAATTTGACTAAAAATTATCTGAGGTATAAAAGGACACTCTGTATTTTAAAAAGAAAAACACTTAACCTACAAAATAATGACAACTTTACGTCAACATTAACATCACATAAAGGGTTGCAACTATATGTAATTTAACTTACACCAAGTTTGAATATAATTCCCCAAGCCATTCTGGATTTTAGCTAATTTAAGAAAAAAATCAAAGTAAACTACACCCTATATCTTAAAAGCTAAACCGTAACCGCCTAGGGTTAGGACATAGGTCTTGAGCTGAATTTTTCCTTAAACTTAGTCAAGTAATTACAAACAACTAGACATTAAAATTAGTGAAATATGGCGCTCATTCCCAACTTCCAATTATTGTACCAATTGTCGGTCCAAAATAAAATGTATTATAAGTACGCTGCTTTGCAATATCCAACTGTAACGTTACACAACGTAATATATTTTTCTATGTGCCATTTTGAGTTTATAAGGCCGATCATTTAACACATCTATTCATTTCTTTTAATACAACTTACCAAACTTAAACAGGGTGGTCCAATATTCACATGATGTACAAAATATTGCCGTAAAAACTAAACATGGTGGGCGCGCTTGATAGCTTGAAAACTTTTTGACTAACAAAAATACATATAAAACTGAAAATTATCGTTATAGATTAGACCGATGTGTGTTTGAAAAAATTGCAGCTCCAATTAAAATGGACTATTTAGGAGTTCAGATCAACAAAAATCATTTCAGTTTGACATTAAGTATCTAATTCAAGATTCACGATGTAAACATGATCACAGTTCAAAAAATTATCAAGCTCATATGCGAGGTACTAAAGGGTCTAGATTAGAATTCATGCATGATAGATATAATTGTTTTGCAATAATTTTAATATTTTAATACTTTCTTTAAAAAATATTTATTATAATGACTTCTTATCTGGATTCCAATGTAAATTCGCCATCTTTGTGTTTTGGACATTTTACTTTCGACTCGTATACGTTACACACTGTACCTAACTAATCCTTTTTGAATAAGAAACATCAGA
This sequence comes from Pissodes strobi, assembly GCA_016904865.1. NCBI lineage: Eukaryota > Metazoa > Arthropoda > Insecta > Coleoptera > Curculionidae > Pissodes > Pissodes strobi. The sequence goes on along the minus strand of MU182027.1, from coordinate 97,121 downwards.
AGACTGATTTTTATTATAGATTCTCTTAGGAGCATCATATTTTTAAAATGTTGTATATAATAAGTAAAGCTGTTTTCCGCTGTATAAAAAAAATCAACTACCTCATTGGAGTACAAACATATTCAAGACGTTCTATGATGTTTAATGTTTTTGATCGATGTAACTTTTAAGGGTTCTAATCTCCTTAAAAATATATAAGATTTCCCCAAAAAAAAGCTATTTATTCTATCTCTTCTGAATGTGGAGTAATAGGATCAAATATATCGTGTTACATGAAAATACTATATGTCTAGTATCGTATTCCGAATGCTAACGCCCTCAATCCCCAAAAATCATTGTGATCTGTCTCGATCTATTCTATATTAACGTAAAATTAATATGTGTTATTACTTAAATTTCCAAGTAATTCCATGATGTCAATATACCTATTTTATTATTAAACTATTGTTCGTTACATGCTGTGTTTTATTTTATCTAGCCAACTCATTCCTGATTTCCAATTTATTATTATTATTATGATAATGTCTCAAATCAAACCTCCAGTAGGGTCATCTGAAAAGTTTTAAAATGTTTTTGCTGGTATTTTTATGTTCTTTGTGTTTGTGTTTATCCAGATACAAATACACTGCACCGCAAAATTAACGCATAATTTTAAAAATTGAAAAATTGTCCTAAAAAATTTTTTCAAACCGACTCCAATGAATATAAATTATGTCCTTATGATATATTTTCAATGTTTTCATACTCCGTTTATGTGTCGAGTAGATAAAAATCAGTATTTGCATACTGAAAAAATGGTAAGTAAAGAAAATTCCGTAAAACTGCAGTTTTGCCTTTTATGTGCGTTAGGTTTGCTTGTACGCTTGTATTGGCAACGTTCATCTTTCATAGTGTTAAAATGGACCAAAACGCCCGTCCGAGTAGGAATCTTTCGCCTGAGGAATGTGCTGCTGCCATAGCGCTTATGAAAGAAAGGCTTGTCACAAGTTCAAGAGGCACTTCGGCTTGGAGTGACAAAATCTACTGTATCCGCTGGCACGATTTCGGGAAACCAATATGTAATGTAATATTAGATTCAATTTAAGTATAACATACCTGCCAGTACGGGATAAATTCGGTTTAGGCGCATACGGGTTTAACCTAGGCGCACAAAGGAACTTGTATAAATAAATAAAGCACGAACATTGATCTAGTAGGTATATAGGTTGTGTTACAACTGTAATGAATTTCTTTGTAAACTTTGTAAATAAAATAAATAAATAAAATAAAATAAATCGAAGAATACCTAGACAAAGACGCCATAGGGTGACAACAAATAATCAAGACAGGTTTTTGCGATTGCAGGCAGTACGAAGTCGATTGGTTGCAGCAAGAATTTTTCCGTAGGTACTTATAATTACCGTATTAGTCAAGATACAGGGCGAAGAAGGCTGGCAGAAGTCGGACCTGCTCCCTATCGAGACGCAACTGGCCCCATTCTAACCATTGACCATGGACGACAGCGTCTTCCCAAAAACACCAACCTGGGGAGACCGTGAATGGGACAATGTATTGTTTAGCGATGAGTCAAGATTTTGTCTTTTTGGTGATGATCGCCTAGGGGGTGTACCAACGACCTGGTGAGCCATACGTCCAGTGCAACATTGTCGGAACAGTAAGCTATGGTGGGGGATCTGTTATGGTATAGGGTGGCATTAATTTGGAGGTCCGCACGGAGTTGGTTGTATTCAGGCAGGTCGTCTGACAGCTGATCGATACATAACAGACATTTTAGAACCGCATGGCCAGAACTTTATAGTTGAAAATGCTAGGCGCGTATTCCAAAGAGTAGAGAGCTATAATAATAGGAGCCAATCCCGGAAGCCCGGCCTGCGTTAGAGACCTAGGAAGTGAAAGCACAGGTTGAAACACTGCTGAGTTTTTAGTGGGTATGCTTGATGTGATGAGTCCCACACTACCTCCCTCTCAGGGGATGCGCGTAAAAGAGCATTTTTTCAGAACACAAAAAAAGAACCGCATGTGGTATCATATGCCCTCTTTGTTGGACAGGAGTTTTTATTAATGCACGATATAGCACGACCACACTTGGCTAGAGTGGTACCAAAGAAAATTCTACTACGATGAATTTTCTTTGGTGGTACGTAATTTTGTACACCAAGAAGTGAAAATTTCAACTGTACCTTGACCAGTAAGAAGTCCTGACCTTAATCCCATTGCACATGTGGGACAGGATGGGTCGAAGTGTTAGAGCTTTACTGCCCCAACCTGGGAAACTAAATGAACTTTCAATAAGGCTGACAGAAAATGGGATCAGATGGATCAGGATACAATGAGAAACCTGTTTCTAAGCGTGCATAGAAGATGTGAAGCAGTAATCAGGGCAAGTGGGAGCAATACACGTTATTAAATATTGTAATATCATTAGTTTTTTTTGCAAATTCAGAAATAGAAATATTCTTTAATTACCATTTTTTCAATATTGTTAAAAATACTGCTTTTTATCTACTCGACACATAAGCGGTGACTGAAAGCATTGAAAAGATATCATAAAGAAATAATTTAGATCCATTGGCGTTGGTTTGAACATTTTTATAAGGACAATTTTTCACGCAGGCACTAATGCATAAAGTAAATCTGACATATTTTACGCACTAGTGGGTAAAGTAATTTAATAATATTTTTAATTTTTCATATATTTTTGGGTAGTAGAAAAAATGTTGTATGCCACTCATGCGTAAAGGACCCTTTGTTATTCATGGGATTGTCAATATTCCAATTCATAAAAAAGGGTCACTTTACACCCTTGTTGCAAAAATAATTATTATTTCTAATAATTATGGTTTTGCAAAATAACATTTTCATCTGTTTTTCACCGCCAGTACATTTCGGTGTATTTTAGTCTGGCACTACTTGTATTTATTTATCCAACAACTATATTCTAAAGGATATATTCAGACCCAACCTTACGCTATGTAATATATTTTTATATCAATAAAATTGCAATAAAGTAGATCTACAATCATGTAGCCCACTGAAGGGGCTATTTGAAAAAAAAAACAATATTTTTAAAAAAGTAAAAACATTTTAAAAAAGTAAAAAACATATTAAAAACTTTGCAATTTGCATTTTTATACAGTATAAATATAAAAATATTAAACACGTACTGCTGCAAATGTAAAAAACATAAAAACTAACTATACTAACTCAAGTGTACGTAGGTACGTAAGTGTCTACTTTAGATTCAGTTCTAATAGATCTTCCTCAAATTAAAAAACGTTCTTGTTCCTGACCTTAGGTGGTAACTTAAATATCATGTCTATTGTTATCTCGTCTTCATCTATCTGGAGAGGAGACAAAAATCTGTCTTTGATGATTTTTTTAAGAATGAAAACTAACCCAAACTAACCAATTCTCCGTTTAGAATGTTTATAGATGTTATCTGTCCTACATAGCATTGTGTATCTGTATATCGAACATTACCTAATCATTGATATCAGGATTAGTTTTTTTAATCCCGTACATATTCTCATACCATCCTACAAAATAGAAACAATAAACTACGATTTCCAAATAGCCCCTACTGTTTCTCAATTTGCCTCCAGTCAGTTCTCAAATTACCCCACCTTAGAAAAAAAAATAAAAAAAAGGAACAGAAAACAGAAAAGGTTTAAAACTTTGATATTATAAATACACCTTCCTAAAGCCTAAATAGCCTAGAATTTATTGGCTTAGAGATACAGGAGAAAGTTAACTACTTACAGTTTTTTCACAAAATCACACGTGCAACTTCTAAGGCCTCCACGCACCAATGCATTGGTGCACCTTGCCTTTGTATGTCGACTGACGGTGAACAGATGCGCGGTCTACGTGCAACACATGAGTCTACGTATACACCAATTCATTGAAATCAATGAGATCATGAAAAGCTTCAGGTGTAGTAGAGCGTTTCTTTACTATTGTATTGTAATGTTATTTCACTTTACGAATGACCCTCCGCTCTCTTCGTTCGCTCCTGGGCGCAACCAAACAAAACTAGCTCAAATTAACCCAAATTAAAAAAAAGACATATACATAACCTTAAAAAAAATTAAACACATATCTCGCCAATGACGGGAACCGAACCCGGGCACATATTCATATCTAACGGACAGGATCGCAAATTTTATAGCGCGACTGTAATGTAAATGTGCATAATTATCGATGCGGCGAAACGAATCCATGTTTCTACGTTCTAGCAAAATGTCTGCAACGCCTCGGTGGTGTAGAAGGCCGAGTGATTGCCTGTCACTCCTGCGCCGCGGGTTCGATTCCGCGATAGTCGTTTTGTTTATAATGTTTTATTAATTTATCTTTTTTTCTTAATTTTGGGTTAGTTTGGGTTAGTTTTGGTTAACACTTGGTTAGTTTTTGTTGATTGAGCCCCCGTAGCCAGCGGAGCGAGCGGAGGGTCATGCAAAGCCATAATAATACTTATTAACATTTATATTATAGTCGCCTTATGACAAGATGATTCGGATTGCGGTACACTACGTTAGAAATGAATATGCAACCCGGGCCGCCGCATGACAAGCACACCGTCTAACCACTGCACTGCCAAACCTGCTGAAAGTAATTCATTGAAAATTAAGTTTTTTGCCAAGATTTAAAATTCCATGCTGGTTTGTAGAGCAAGAGCAGCAGCTGCGGTGTATACAGTTTTTTGTTTCGAAATAGCGCACCAAGCTTCTGCGAGGCTGATTTTGCGATGTTCATGCTAGGACATATTGCTGTTGACGAGACACCCAGTAGTCCGATTGACGAGGATGAAGGAATGGTCGATCCTGCCATGATGATATCAGGGCCCGCTGTATTGGCTTTCTTGGTAAATGTGGCTGCTTGGGTTTTTGCTGCATTGAACTAGACCAAATTCCTGTAGCACCAGGTTCGGACCTTCTCCAGATCTTGGTTAATTGTTGTAATCTGCTCCTGTCTGTGATGATAAGTCTCAGTCGCTGCTAAAGGTATTTCTGAACTAAAGTGGGAGACAAGGGTAATATCATCTGCAAAGATGTAAACAGGTTTATTGGTTTCGGTCAGCCGATCATTAATATAAACGAGGAATAGAGCTGGTGAAAGTATTATATAAAACTGGCAAGCCAGCTGCAGAAAGATGCTGGCAGTCTGAAGGACGGCAGTTTGTTGAGCAATCCGTCATGCTAAACTCTGTCAAATGCCTTCTTTATATCCAACGCAATCGCTCGAGTTTCTCCCAATCACCCTAAGTATGAGTGACATAGGCCCCATAAGTATAGGTGAAAGAGGAAAAAATCTGGAAAAAATGGGTGTTAGATTTATAAACTCGGCGTTGGCCATGGCGTCAGGCGTTAGCGCTGGCGTTGAAGTTGAAAATACGTACGTATATTCATAAGATCATTTATAAAGCCTACGTTGGCACCGGCGCGGCGCGGCGTCGGCGCTGGCGCTCGAAATAAATCAACTTTTTCAACACTCAAGGCCGTTCGTTCGTAGCAAATTCGTAGTGATGACGCCTTAACCAATAAAAATACTAGAACCTAATCACATGAGCAAGCAGAAGCACACCAGCTGTTTGTTTGCCTGAACCTCGTGTTGTCATCCATCAGTCAAATCCAGTTTGAAACTAGCTTTATTGAAATCGTTAAAAGCCACGAACGCAACGAACAGTATCAATGTAAATATTTTTAGTATTTTATAATAAGTGAGGTTTTGTTGTCTTTTTAAATAACCGAACGCCAGCGCCGAGAAGTTTATAAATGTGAATTTCGAATACTACGAGCGTCACCTTTAGTTTGTTGGCCCAGTTCTTTAACACGATGGCAGGTATTCCATCCACTAGCTATATACTAGCTATACTATCTATCCCTGTTGAAAATAAAGGCTCCTATGAATATGATTTTATTAAATGTGTGATCTGGATAGCCTAGAATACCGCAAACATGTGGCCGAGATCTCCCTGTTTTACAGATATTTTCACGGCAGATTGTAACTTTGTAATAATTGTCTCTGAACATTATATAGCAATTTTCTCAGTGTATCCGTTAAATTGTGTTATCGATTGTCACAACCTTACTACTGCGAGTGGATACACTCGAGTGGAGTACTCCGACCTGATTGACAGGGAGCGCCTTTCGAAGATGCGCATAAAATAGGATATATCAAAGGAAGTTAAAATTGACACTTGCAGCTAAACCCCACGCAAAACAAATGATCTTGAGTCGACCCGAACGAATTTCGCAGCCAATATTATTAGATAAGGTTATGTTCGTTTCTTTTTGTAAATTTGGGTGTTTTATTTGGTTGTGCCCCGGAGCGAGCGAAGCGCCATCCGCTCGCTTTGCTCGCTCCGGGGCACAATCAAATAAAACTAACCCAAATTTACAAAAAGAAACAAACATAGCGTTAGTAAAATTAAGAACAAAAGTCTCTTGCCACCGACGGGAGTCGAACGCGGGGCGCCATATCGAAAACCCGGCATCGTACCACTAGACCACGTGGCCTCTTGGAAGCGTTTCGCTAGACCGATATACAAGGGTAAATAACGAAAGTCGTTCGGGCCGCCGAGTCGGGATCATTTGTTTGGCGTGGGGTTTAGCTATACTATTAAAATTGACGCTCTCTTCTCGTTTGGACTTACCTCCGAGAAAGTGCCTTGTGGAATTAAGTTTTCAACTGCTGGTTGCAAGATAGCATTTTTTGTTAAAATTACAAAGCGTAGTAACACGTACCTTTTGCTAGAGTACCGGCTATGCTGTTGTGAATCACCGTGTGTAAAGGGGTGTGATAACCCTTTTATTTTAAAAGGGTATTTCTGAGGGACCGATGTCCATTTATTCCGGGGAATTCCTTCCTTGAACAGGAGCCCAGCCGTCCTATCCTAATTTTTGGACCAGACAGGGAGTGTTTGGTAAAACCTGTCCTGGCTAATATGTTCACCCAGCTCTTCCAATCTGCACTTGCACTTGCACTGGATTCCAGTCTGGTGGCTTCTCTTATACCCAGGACGATGTATATCGTCGATTCCTGGTAGGATCAATTTAATTTATTAACGTGTCGGCATTACTAGAACTTAAATCTAGTTCTTGCTCTATCGTGCATGTATCTTTAATTTTCTTACTGAGAATAATAAAGGCAATCTACCGAGAAGTAAATTTCTAAAATATGGCGTCAAGAGATTAAGCTTCAGTTCTCTAACCTTATCTAGTATTTTTTCGGTAAGAGGCAGTCCTCTAAAGTACTGGAAACCTTTCACTCTCTTTCTGGTCACTACATAAATGTATGCCTTAAAATTAGAGTATTTAAGTTATGTTAAATGTAGCTGGCTGAAACTCATGGCGGAAAATTAATTTTTAACTATTTAAACCTTACTATTTAACTTCTCGCCCTGATATAGTAGACTTCAGCCCAATTCTCTCCTTGCATATTGCGGCTACATTTCTACTTATTTTATTCAGTAAAATCTCCTTTAATGTAATATTTTTGAGGACATTTTATAAGTCTTCTATATTCCAGCTGCCAAGGGAATAAACTGATAGTAGTTTAGTGGATATTTATTTGCTAATATTTACATAGAGTTTGTTATTATTTTTAGGCAATAGTAACTGGGTAATATTAAAGTACTCTTTCAAGAATAATTCTTATAGCCAGATAATATCGAGGCATTCTATTGAAACTTAGTTATAGAAATTAATAGTGCCAAGTTCATGATCTGAGACTCGGCTAGTACCATAACTAGGTCTAACTTATTAATTTGAAGTTTAGTCCCCGTGAGTACTAGGATTAAATTGCGGAATTGATACTTGATTGTTGTAATTCATAGTGTTAGAATATTAAAATTAAACTTAAGTACTATAATAATTAGTACAATAATAATTTGAATCCTAACTACCACCAGTGATAGTCAATAGAATCTTTATAGCATAGTATTAACCGTCATTAGTCAGTAATTCTTCTCCATTTTAGAAAAGTAGATTGTTCTACCCGAGGAGTAAGATTTTTTTAAATCAACAAGTTGTTTGTGGTTTTTATTTTGGAAACAGTATTCAAGCTATAATCTGGTATCATTCTAAATTTTCCCAACGTTCTTGCATAGGGTATTTTTTTCTAAGTGTTGTTACCCTATCTTCAGACAGATAGAACATCTAATAAATTTCTTGCAACAAAAATTTAGTGGCGCCCTACTCTAACTGCCAAAGACTTCAACCCAGACCTTCGATAAAAAAATATATGCCGCTGAGTGAGTCAGGCATATGGATCAGCTGGATGAGCAATTAGCAAATAAGGCTAGTTACAAGATGTTCCCAGGATTTGGCCCGCCTCATCCTAGCACCGCTTGTCAGACAGTCACGACAGACAACAAGAGCGGACCCGTTCGTCGTACAACTGGAAACACTTAGAACCTTTCTTTACAAGGACTCCTTTGTCTGGCATACTGTATCACTATAGAACTCACTCCCAGGGCATCTGTTTTCCCTAATTACAACCTACAGCTATTCAAGAACCGTGTTAACCAAGATCTTCGCACACACACCGCTGGTCCATAGGATTTCCCTTTAGTGTACCTGCCACTGTCATAAAAAAAGAATTTAAATGCGAATCAGACGTCAAAAATGACAAGATGGCCGCGCAACTGCTGATCGGGACTAAAATAAATTAGTGTTCATTAAAAATCCTGCAAAATAGAAAAAATAGTATAAAATATAAGTGTTACAAGACATTTAGTGCCCTCGCAGGCGAGCAGGTCGTTTCCTAACTTCGTGCTCGTGTGAAAAAATATGGTCTTTTTAAACTAGTATCTTAATATATTATACTATTGTATAAGGGAATCAGATATATCAGCAATATCATAAAAAGAATAATACAGTTGTTGATTAACATCGACAATATTAATGGCAACGGTGTTTCTATTTATTTAGCTGTTCATTCAACGGGATAAACCCAAAGTACGTAATACTTAACACAATACAACTCAATGAAACTTAAAATTAAAAAACTAACAAAAATAATGAGGAAGTTTCATCAAATTTTTTTATTGATTATTTCGATAGCCCAAATAAGTGGACACATGTTTTTTCTTTTTTTCATAAGTCGAAAAATGAGGCAAATACAACTTGAAATGTGCTTATGACGTCACAATACACATGAATTGTTACGTCGCACCATGCTTAGTATACCTATATATACAAAACTAAAAACTGGCATAGCTCTCGTAATAATCATCTTTAGAGGAAATAAAAAAATACGTATCGATTTTTTTTCACTGTTCTATAGTTTGCAATGAAAAATAATCAGTTTAATTTTTCAGGAAACTTCCTCATTACAATGCAATACAATACATTTCAGTCGAGCATGACTTATCAGAAATAAATTGAAAAATAAAATATAAGCTACAACCTACAACTCTTCAAGAACCGTGCCAATCAACATCTTCGCACACACACCGCTCGTCGAGCACCATAGATCTCTCATATCATAAAAATAATTTAAAGAAAAATAAAATAAGTGGTGTAGCTTAAACACAATTTAACATTTAAAAAAAAAGCGTGTGCACTATGTGCGCATATCAGAAGTGAAACTTCTTAAGCTTAAACGCCGCAGCCTCGGATTTGGTTAAAAAGTAGTTTTTTTTTTAAATATATCACTGAATTAACTAAAAGGGAAGGCCTAAATGAAAAAACACAATTCTTCATAAGAGTTCCCCTTATGTCTTGACAAGATAATAGAGCAAATCCCATATTTTTATCTTGTAAACTAACAAAGATATCGCAATAAATGTCCGTGACCGTTTTTCGTTCCCTGCCAGCTCTCCCGCCGTGTGTCGCGACCTTAAAATTTTACTCCCGGCGCGCGTCACTTCAAAATAAAAACCGCAAATCAAGTAAACAATATAACAATCACAGTGAATTACTTCAAATCTAAACAAGTTTCAATATAACGAATCCAGTGTCTTTACTGCATAAAAAATTACCAAACATATAAAATCAAAACCAAACAAGTCAACCGGTTGGATGGATTCGCGTGGTTACATAGAAACAATAAACAATAAATAACTTCTGCGCATGTCACAGACGGAAAATCCTTGCGAATTCCCCTGGACTATTTTGACTGTTTCCAACTAGTTTGCAAACTGAACTTTGTTGTCGCTAGAAGATCTGACTTGAAGTCCGAATTCTGGATTTCTTTTGCTAGAACACCTATATCAATGCGCAAACTCCAGATGATTTTGTACCGTTTGAAATTGCTGCTAGAACAAACCTATTATAACCACAGTTTATTCAATACCATCTTTGGACTCTGTTAAACGAACCTGATCTTAAACTAAAGATTTCAGAACGATATATTTCCCGTTCTGAAATATTTGCCTAACCCCAGGGCTTCACTTGCGTCACCAGGCGAGCCGCCACTCAATTTTACACCAATAATCGTAAAAAACCTAGTCACCAAAAATTTAAATACCTAGTTTAAGGTCGATGGTTGCTCTATTTAGCAATACGTTACACAATACTGCCCCCATAAATTCTGACCATTTGCAATTTAGGAATAAAAGTTGGCAATAAAAAGTTGTAATTTTTACAATAGTTGGGTTTATCAGTGTTTGCAAATGTCATTATTAAGGGGTTGGACAGAGCGGATTATCATAAAACGGCAAAATGTGACCCTTTAGTCTGTCTGGGTTTGCCGCCGCCGAAATTTGACAGGAGGTTAAGTTGTGACTAATGACGATTTTATCACTAAATTTCCCATTCTTTCCCATTAAGAAAAAAACAATAATATCAATTTCTAAAAGAAAACGGTTTTTAGAACAGCCAAAATAACAATTGCCAAAAATGACCAAACGGTTTCGAATCCTTAGATAAAATGACAGGGGAAGTTTTGTAAAAATATTAATAATGAGTGTTGAAAGTAACAAGGAGGTTATTTAGCACCAGGCGTTAGACGAGTGCGGAAATCACTCAATTAAAAGGTACTTTATTGTCCAAGAATACAAAATCCTTATTGTCAAAGCAGCACATTATAATCTAAATATTAATATATAAATAATACTAAAAGCCGAGCTAAAAACTAAATACAGTGTTGATCAAACGATCAATGACCATCACACAAGCTGAAATGCATATACGACTATGTAGTAAGATTATCTGCATAGAATTCATTGAGATCATAGTAAACTTTCATCCTCAACAACTAAACACCTTTTGAGAAGTTTAAAATGTAGCAGCTGCTTTAATTTGACCAGGAAAGTGGTTGTATATTTTATGACTTTCATATATGTGTTGTGTTAGTGTTCTGATTGGTGTAAGAAGAGGCAAATCAAATATACGACGGGCGTTGTATTCATAAGAAGGACCTTGGATATTATGTTTAATTTTAAATAGCAACGATGAGAGTTCTAAAATAAAGAGAGTAAGTGTTAAAATTCTCAGAGAAGAGAAATGAGGCCTACAAGACTCTCTCTGATTGACGACATTAGCGATGGAGGGCAAAGAGAATTTTGAGGTGTTGGCTACTAAATCCCCAAAACGGAATACTATATCTTAGATGGCTTTCAAACAATGCAAAATAAATTGAACGTGCCATATTTTGACCAGGTTCTCTCCTTACAGTTCTAATTACAAAACACCTTGATGAAAGTTTCTTACTCAGTGTCAGCATATTGCCTTCAAATCGAAGGTCACCGTCGACGAAGTCACCCAGGAACTTTGAAAAGTCTCGTTATTGAAGGGGCTCGCGTTCCAGATACACACCTTCCATATCACATCTGAAGCCCACCATATTAATTTTTGTGTATTAAGACGTAGTCGATTGGATGGACGATATCTTGATTTTTATCAAATCACTGGAAATATCTTTCAGAACATCAACACTTACGCTGTGCCACGCAACCGAAGTGTAATCTGCAAAATATGTACCTAAACTGGCCAGAAATACCAATTCGAACAATATCATTAATGTATAATAAAAATAGAACGGGCCCAAAACATAGCCCTAGGGAACCCCGCAGTCTAGACTAAGGGCTGGAGATCAGGCAGCAGAGGTGACAACCCATTGACTACCTGCGACCTCCCAGGTAGGAACCACACCAAGACAAAGCTGTGCCTCTAAAGCCATAATGTTCAAGCATTGACAATAGTATTTTGTGATACACATAGTTAAAGATCACATACAACTGCCGCCGCTGCCTCACCCATATCTATGTCATAGTAAAGCCCTCTCAAGAAAACAAAAATTGCATCATGAATTTCTTTAGACCTTTAAAAACCAAATTGATTTGGTGTGATGATGTTAAATGACTCAAGATAACTTAAAATCCTCTACTTAACCAACTTCTCAAATACCTTAGAGATAGATTTGCCAAACTCTTATACTAAGGACTTACTAAAGCAGATTTTACACACTTAGGAAATATTCCGCTACAGTATGACTTGATAAATGCAGTTGCCAGGGAGAGACCATTGTTGGGTAAAGTCAAAAGCACCTCCACAGATATTCCATCTTTGCAGCAGGCTTTTTCTCTCTTGATGTCCCGGAAGGCCTGCGTAACCTTATCCAAATGAGTAGGGTAGAAGTAAAAGGACTCCGTAACAGAAACATCCCTAAGAAAAAAGGGAGGATTTTTAGTTGAAATTAAATTCCAGGTTAACGTACGTGCAAGACCATAATAAAATCTGTTAAGAATTTAAGGATCTACCCTTTCTATCGCCTGTTTTTAGATGATTCAAGTATATTGTTGTAATAACAAGTTTTAGGAATGACAACAAGCCTTCGATAAATACTGCGAAACCTGGAAAAATATGTGACAAATTTTGCGTCTTCACAAAGTTTTTTTTATGTAGTAAAGAGAACGAAGATTGGCTGCAGAAGTCTTCCAACTCCCTGGAAGCCCGGGCTCTCGAATATTTTTGATTTTTTATTTAATCTCCAGCATTGGAAAGGTAAGATTGAACATGTTCAATACGATTGAATGAAACAAGGTTAGCTGGTCGGAAGAATGACCTATACTACTCCAATTGACATTGGAACTTATTTGGTGAAGGTAAAAAAATACAGCCTTATTATAACTGTACTTTGGTAGAAAAAGGGCCAATGTCCATTTCAGCTGATTCGAGAAAAATGAATTTGAATTTATAATTACCTATTGTGAGCTTAAAAATGCAAATAAGCTTTTCTGATAGTTTTCAATTTGAGGTGACATATAGAGTAAAAAGTACGTATTTTAAGATGATTCTAGCTATTTTAGTATATTTCTTTTTAGTTGCAAAAAAACGGACATTGGCCCCGAAAATAATATTGCAAATATGGACATTGGCCCTTTCTTCGAAAATAAAACAAGTAGTAGACAACATTTTTTATTCAGAAGTAATACAAACTAAGACTACTCGTTAATTTCAAAGTCTGGAATATCTTCAGCATCCATTTGCGATGACCTTTTCAGGTTCTTGTAGAAAGGTCGATTGTATTCACTTATGTAGGGAAGCAAATCCAACAAATTGCTAACTTTCAGGTCGGCCAATGGCAAAGGTTCCTTGTTTAGTGGTTCAGGTAAACTAATATTCAAACAAGATACTGTCCGATTTCTAGCGGTACCTCTTCTGAGATCAACGGTTTTAAATTCTTCGTTATTACTGAAGCTTGTTTTGTATAAAAGTTGGTATTCGTTTTCCAGAGAAAACTTCATCCATTTGATGCGCATCCATGGAACAATTTCGCCAGCGTTATTTTTCTCTCGGTGTACTAGTTTACCACTTAGCAAGCTACCAAAATTTACAAAGTCTTCTTGTAACATTTCCACAACTTGCAATGGCAGATTTTTACGTACAGTCCTTATAAAATTAGCCCAGTCATGTGGAACTTCTACTTCGGCAGTCGTTTTTTTTCTTGCAAGTTTCAATAGATGCGTGTATCGTGTCAGCCTCCATATGAGTATGGCCAGGTTCCATAAATTTGTGGTTTATTTCTGTTAAATTATGTCCTAGTTGTTTCATTTCTTTCATTACATAACACATCATAGTACACATGAAAATATTTCGATTTTGACCGGAGCAAGAGTCGCTATATAAATTTAAAACTCCAATTTGTTTGGGTAATGACAAAATATATTTTCTTAAGCATGAAGCAATTTCCTGGCCTCCACGAGCTGCAATCGTTTCATCCCAAAGAAAGCAAATTCCCGAATTACCTGTATTTGTTGTCTGATACACAGTTAAATTGTACGTCCACAACTGCCTCTTATAAAAAGAAATGCCATTGCGAAGATAAGGCGTCGGTAAACATTTTTGCAGGTCAAATGAAGCGACGGCAAACTTGCCCTCCTTGCTTCTCTCTTTATCTAACGACTTAAGTTTATAAGCAGTCTCGGCCGAGTCTAAGTGTGTTTCTTTTTCTCTTATAGTTTTTTGCTTAATTTCTTCCCCTTGCACTGTAATTTCTCTATTTTCAAATGCTCTCAATGCTAAATTAAACCTATCACATTTAGAGCAGGTATCGTTTGCAGGAGCATGAAATGATAAATTATACTCCTCGTTGAAAAAATAAAGTATAATAAAGTGACTCTTTTTCTGGTTTGATTTTTTTCTCTATACAGTATTGAACATAGAGCTGATACATCCGGGAAAGTGATAGATCAGAACTAAGGTATTTTTTTGAAGAGCGCTCTCGTTAGTAATGACTGGTGTATGTTGGGAAATCGTTAATATGCGATCTTATGATATCTTTTCTTTCGTCACTAATTTTGTAATGATTTTGATGTTTTCCTCTGCTGTCTTTTAAACACATGTTAGATTCATTGAACCTTTTCTTTTCAGTAATCACTCTCACTTTTTTAAGAGTTAAGTCAAAAGTATTCAAATACATATTTTGGCAAACCTCAATACTATGCCCTTCTTTAGTCGATAGAAAATATTTTCTGGAAAATTTTCTTCGACTTGTATTATCTTGCTCTGTTGTGTTTTTCCTTTGCCTGTCTCTAGCTTTTACAAATTCTTTGATCGTTTCTGATATAAATTGATCTTGACCATCTCTTGACAACTTATAGAAATCCCTAAACAAATTCTGCCTCTGGCTGTCTTCAATCTTTTCCCAGCATTTCAACCTACATTTACAGGCCTCTTTTAACTCTTTTCCCTTTCGTAATACACCCTTTTTGGTTTCATATTCTTTCCCCTTTTCTTTAAGATCTTTTCTAATATTTTCTTTCCATGTTTTTTCATTTCTTATTCGTTTTCTTGTTCTCTCTTCTGGTTCTTTTTTTTGTCGCCCTCTTTTTGCTCTACTGCTATTTTCTGAAGAAGTTTTTAGAGTTAATCCAACACCTGAATTTTCATTTACTTCGCCAATATTTTCCATCTGAATATCATAAAAAATTTTTTATTATTAATTTTATATTAATTATGTTCAAGTCACTGTATTTTATAATACCTCAAAGTCAGCTGTAACGGGATAGCTTTCACTTTGGTTTTGATAATAATTGTCATCTTCACTCGAAGCGTCTGATTCTTCATAATCTGGATCTTTTATTGAATCATCACTTTCACAGTATTCGTTTTGTTTTATATCTTTGGCAACCTGCAACCGATTTTACTTATTAAAATTCTGAATTGAATCATTGAGTAAAAGAGATAAACAACAGGAACATCAGCTGTCACTTCGACAACCAATTTCAACACGAATGTTTCATTTAAAATACATTCGTTGATAGAGCGCCATCTGCACTTCACCACGAAAATTTGTCTTTTTGACAAGCCTTGTTTCTCTAGTTAATTTATTTCTTTTACTCAATGATTAAATAATAAAATATTATTTATTAAACCCGGTATAAGAGAATTTATTAGTAATAATATAAACTTACTCTTTTAAAGACTTCAGGGTGAACACTTTCCAGAGGAGTTACTGGAGTTAACTCTGTGTAACTTTTTTGCGAATCTTCTTCGACTTCCTCCGTAATCTAAAATTAAAAGTATATATAGTATTTATTTATAATAGATTTGTATTAGATTTTAAAACATAATTCAATTAATAACAATTTCAAAATGCGATTGTACGTCATAGAAAAATGGGAAACATAAATAATTATTTTATAATTTAATAGCTTCTTTTCGTTTTTTTTTTTTCAAACTGCGATAAAGAACCTGTTCAAACCTAACAGTCTGTTGCCACTAAGGTTTGAACTAGCTTTCTGGTTTAATAAAAATCGCTATTTAGAAAAACCAAAATAACAGTTAAACCGTTCAAAAACCGTATACCTACCCACAGTATAAACAACAAGCAGTAACGGCAGTGAGCCTAAATCCTTTGAAGTAAGACTGTAACACTTTGCTTCTATTATATCTTCCTTATAATTTTAACTCATGTAAAAAACTACTACTAATATTCATAATAGTTCTATAAACCTACAACCCCTTCTATAAAAATAAACGGCCGCTTTATGTCACTACTCGCCACCCCGTATTAAAACTTGGGAAAATGATGATGGTGTTTTTCCCTTTGTAAAAAGGAAAAACCATATGATGCTTTGCGTTTTTCGCATTGTTTTCTTCTTTTTTATATAAAATATTTTCGTTTATATTGGTTTAAGCGCTATGCTATAAACGGGAATTATAAGCTTAAGCTTAGATTTTATTATTATAACAAAATAAAATGTTTTGAATAGAGAGCATGATCGGTTAGTAATTGTACCGAGCATACAATTTTATGGATAATATTATTATACTTAGTTTTTATCTCATCCCTTGCTTAAAAATGAAGTAGGTAGGTATTTTAATCCTAGATAATTTTTATTCATACCTGAAAGGATGTTTTGGGAAACCAAAAGAACGATTTTTCATCATTAGTTTTACTGAAACAGGTAACCACTATACAAAAACCAATCATCGTTATTGAATACCTAACAGCCACAATAGTTATTTTCCTAACAAGTGCGCAAAGTGATACTTTTCCGCACGCGACTGATGTTGACCGAACGACGCCAAGCGGAGTTCGGTCAATCAGTCGAGTGCGGAGAAGTCACTTTGCGCAAGTGTTAGGAACAATATTTTTTCTACGAGCGCGGTCTAAACAAGCACAGAATAATAATGACTCATATTTAAATAAAAGAAAAAGTATCAGTCAGTTACACCTACTGTTGCTTTACATGACTATTATTGTTGCCCTGACATGACTTAAAAATATATGGTTTTTGGTTTAAGTTGTAATATCGCGAATTACGGAAGCTTTGAGAGAAAAGGGAATGATTAAGAGTTAAAACGGTTTTCTTATGTTGCATTAATAATTCGATCAATCACATTTTTCTTCCACATGCCAGGATACATTCTGGTAAATCTTGGGGTCATTAGAACTATCCATTTTCTTAAGGCTTTCTAGCGAAGCTGAGGATTATGTTTTTTGGGATACTTCGTTTTACATCTAGATTTGTTTAAAATCTGTCAATCTGACAATTATAAGTATTGTTGCTTGACATAATTTTTTACTAGTATACCGAGGATTTCAAAATATATGGTTTTTGGTGTAAGTTACAATATCGCGAATTACGGAAAGTTTCTAAAAATATATGAATATTTTCTTGTCTCTGGTGATTTTAGAGAAATTTACTTTCCCGCACACTTTCCCGCATAGCGTGCGGGAATGTACTACTTTGCGCACGCTCGTAGAAAAAAATATTTCTCGCTCGCCCTCGTACAACACGTCTATGCTAACTCACTAAAATTGGTCCGAGTCTCTCTGATATCTGGATTGAACCGCATTTACGTTCACGCCGTGGCTGTCGGCAAAATCAGGATTTTTATGCTTCTGAGGCTACCGTTTATTAATTATTATACCGTGACCTAACTTTTTTTCAGAAAGGCACAAGCATTATACCTACGTATTAATGAACGTTTATTTAAAGTCTTTTAATACTTACTAAGCATTTAGCAGGAGTATTTCCATTCATTTTTAAATCAAAATCATCTGGGGAATTGTATTGCTCAGATATATTACCTTGTCTAGTATCTGAAATAACAACGAATAATTCCACTCAAATTGAAAAATGAATATAACTAAACTTACCTTTCTGATTAAGAACTTTACATTGCTGCAAAATATGTAGTGTTCTTTTGCTCATTTTCCATGTAGTTTGATAACACCCACAACTTAAACACAAACTGTCGACCACAGAACAGTCAAATAAGTACTGTCTACCGAAATTTTAGGTTGGAATACTAACCTCAAAACAAATTAGGGCCAATGTCCAAAAAAATAAAAATGGCCAACGACCAATGTCCATACTACGGACATTGGCCGTTTATCTTATATATCAGTTATAATGAAAGGGCTGATGTCCACACATTGGCCCATTTTCTATTAAAACGAATTGGACTTAGGCCTTGTCCCACTTAAGATTACTTCAGTACTATGTAACTTTGGACATTGGCCTTTTTTTCTAACCAAAATATATCAACTGCTCAGTCTGATTATACCCTTAACTCCTAAATGCAAATTTTGGACATTGGCCCTTTTTCTACCAAGGTACAGATAAATTCTACCCCGTCGACAAAGAGGTCTGACCTCTGAACACCCAACAGCAAACAAACCTTTTACTGCAAAATTGATGGCTGAACAAGAAACTGCAACATAATTAGAACACAAATAATCGATGGTTGTTGCCATACTAGCACTTATACGAGGAGCTGCATCTCCGCATTGTAACAGTTGATTTGGCCAGTGTAAAAGATTTTAAAGTTCATATTATTATATGCTGCAACAAAAGATGCTACATTTTGCGGTAAGAATTATTGAGTATTGACCTCTTCGGTTAATTAATTCTAAATTTATTGATTCGATTTGTTGTCAATAAGCTTAAGGTTGCCGCATTTATTAATGTAAATTAATTTTGTTCTACATATAGGTTAATGATATGTTTGTACTAGCTTTTATAACACTGGTGTGGCCTTGAGTAGCTGTTTTGATCCTCCCTTTCTCTTATGTAGCCCTCAGGCCCTTTGTGACTATATTTATTTTAGTTGATAAGCGAACCACAGATCGCTTAGGTTTGATCAAATTACTAAAATAGGATACTATGTTATTAGTAAAACATTACTGTAGAACAGCCAGAAAACCGTTCTATATTTTTAAGAGTTGGGTTAATAAAGCCTACTGTAAAGTCTCATTAGATCCATCAAATTCATATTTTATTTTCGTTTTAAATATTTCATAACTTTTTGGAACCCCCGGTTGCTTAATTCCAGTCACCGGCTGATTTCTGATAACTTTTTGGGACCTCAGATTTTTCTTTCCACGCGGCCTGCTGCAATATTCGCAATATTCGGTTGGTACTGTTGGTAGTCCCGGGTAGTAGGAATGGGATATCCTCCCGTGATTGTTGCTTTGGATTTAGATTTTTAAAAGTTTATCAATTCGTTGGCGAATATTTTCTGGTATTTCTTGAACAATTTAATTTCAGCTCATTAATTGTGGCTTCCGCCGTCGCTTTACGACCATAATAAACGAGAACTAAGACGTTTATTATCTTAGAATTATTCCTCGTATCGATTTGTTAGAATACGATACGGCATTTCTCGGCCCTACAATTTTTTCTTCTTGATTCGACGTTCTTTTTTCCTAATCTCGTGGAAGTGGAAAGGCAAATTGACTGAAACCGATGATCTCGTTCTTCTAGAAATACCCTATGGTGATAAAGGAGGGTTTTTGCTTTAGTGCAGTCATAGTGACTCAGCTTTTAGTGTTACATTTTATACCATCCTTCTAGGGGATATTGTGTTGAGTTTCTAGTTTGTGTTTTGACACGACCGATTTATAGGAATTTAAATACTACACTAGAGGCTTTCCGAGCTCACCGTACAAGGTCGAGACCGTTGATTCTCAAGCCATCCTCCCACTTCAGCGAGGGTTCTATCACCGGACTACAAGTTTTATCACCGGGCTATCGAGTCCTCTGCTAGTTTTTCCCTCGGAGCCATCGAGTAGCAGTACTTGGGATTTGCTACAGGTGCCCGGCGCCTTCACCAGAGGTACTTCCTACCTCCACTACTGAGCTCGACGATCGGATCTACAGAAGCTTAAGTTAATTTAATCATTTTAGTCTAGTCGACCAAACTTTAAGCGAGCTTTAAGATAGATTAATTTTTCTTATTATTATCGCTACATTAATAATTGGTGCAGCTACCAGTGCACACATACGTATATGTAATAAGCTTAGGTAAACCAAAGTGATCACTTTGGTTTACCGAGTTAACAACAAACTTGGTCTCCTTACAATCACCATATTGTACCCTAATGTTAATTACTTTATAGTGTTTTGGCATTCCTTTGCCTTTAAATTCCAAAATTTTACTGTAGGATTGTTGAACCTAGAAGCTAATAAATTGATACGTAAATTTAGATTGTGTTTTCTTGTTAAGTTAAGATTGAGTTTCTTTGTTTGATAAGCGTGCCTAAAAACCCCGTACCACACCAGCGGAGCTTTTCCAGTTTAGTTGGTAAGAACTGGTGGCGCTCTACGACTCCACTCGGGGAGCCGGGCATTGCAAATACGACTCTCCGGTGTTAGGCTTATTTTTAATTAAAATCTTTACTTGCTTGCTAACTTTAATAGGAAAAACGTGTTGCAGCATATGAAATCAACAAGTTGATAGTATTAATTGAACGCTTATGATCGAAATTGATATTAAAGTCTCCAGGTAGCACCAACTTAGAGCATGATGGTAATTGAGACAATAAATTGTCAAGTCTATATAAAAAATCACTAACTTTAGCTGATAGTAATCGATATATGAAATAGATTGAAAATTCAAAAGTACCTACATTTTTCCAGCAGATAGTCAAATTTGTCCGCAAATGTAAAACACTTAGCAACTTTACTTAAACTATGTCTAACAAAAATTAGAGTTCCACCATGAACAAGTTCTCTCGACAAAACTTTGAAACTGCAATATAACCCTGCACAAGGAAACACTCATAACCTTCCAACCAGTGCTCAGTGATCATAAACACATCAGAAAAATTAACACTCTCCAACAATACATAATGGTCATGACGACACTTATTTCCCAAAGATTGTATGTTTACCAGTATTACAGATAAATCAAAATCAAAACAACTAACCATCTCATTTTCAGAGTTACATTTAAAATGGGCCTCTTATACAGCAGGCCGGTTTATAAAAAATGTTAATTAACACTGGGAGAACCGTTACTAGATATAATTGTAGAACTGTTGGCACTATGAGCAACAGGGTCGGTTATAACTAAGCACCTCCGACACTCGACTACGACGGAGACGGGATGAAAATTGTACAAAAACAGTCTTTAAATTCTTAAGAAAACGATTAATCACAGACGCGTGTTGAGCTCCATTTTTCTATACGTGGGTTGAAAAGTGCTCGTCGCGTCATCCACAACTGTCACGTCAAAATGTCAAATTGACAGCATCTATCGAATAGAGTCTTGTTGAAAATTTTTCATCACGCGTCACGCATATAATATAAGGCGCTTTCGAGCCACCTCAATTATGTTATTTCTCATTCTCATAAGTGGTCGTAGAAAAAATAAAATTTGATATTGATGGCAAATAAATTAAACACAAACTGAACCTGTAAGTCACCCAGGCTATAAGCGTTATAAGTTTTGACATAACCTTAAATCTGTTTTACAAACATATGCAGGAACTAAATTTTAATATTTTTATTTTGAAAACCTTACACGTCTTATGATAGTTTTACAACTTTACTGTCCATCAATTTTAGTCAATAGGTAGCAACTTTTCTTAATATCTTTAAAATCTATATAATTATTTAATGCAAGAAATAGTGTTTAAAAATTAAGAGTTTCGGCTCTAGTTGTGAATAATCGTGCGCGCCAGTAGCAAAGGCATGAGCTTTGAGGATCACGTCTTATATTATGTAATGTCATTGTTGAAACAGCCCGCAAATGTTGTATTATTAGTTGTAAAAATACATAAAAACTGTATGTGCTTAAGGCCACACCACAGATATGGAAACTTCAACAATGAGAGATGAATATTATGAAATACAAATATGCTACTTGCCCAACGAGTTTAAAGTAAAAATTTACCTCGAAATCTTCTAAAATCAGCTAATGCACGTAAATTGAATATATAACAATAGAATAGTTTTCATAGTACGTATACATCTTGCTAATGGGGCTAGGAATAAAACGCTAGACAGTTCCCAATTCCCCAACATCTCTAGTTTTGCAAAAAAATCACCCCTGGATGGTACATTGTGCTGATTTTTCTGAGTTTCCTCCTAAACCGTCATTCAAGCGTAAAAAGTGTTTAGACCTAAAAATGTTCGTCATTAAATTCTACGCAAAAACTGTTCTATAAATATATTAGCTAACCTTCACTGAATTCTCCCAAAATAAGTTCAAAGTTTTGGGGAGTCTTTAGTAGGCCGTTAAAATATGTCAAGTTCAGCCATCTTACGTATGAATACTGTTCATACATATTGTAAACTAGTAATCTTATTTACAAAAAGGTTGAGGTCGAAGTCAGAGTTCGTAAGGACGTTTCTGAATCTCATTAATGAGCTCCTCGCTTTTTCTTTTCTGCATTTGGTTTCCACGTCTGAAGACCAGTCTTCACACAACCAAGTCCCCAGATAGTCAAACTTTCTTACCCGTTCTATGTCTTCATTATTGTATGATAGTTTTGCATTCTGATACTCATCTAATTTGCGGGTGATTATTAGGAATTTTGTCTTTTTATGTTGATGTTAATTCCCATACGCCGGCTGTGTATTCCAACTGTGTCCAGGAGTCTTTGGAGGTCATTCATGTTATCTGCTATCAGAATTGTGTTATCTGTTTACTGTATATTGTTAGTCCATGTACCATTTACATTGATGCCTAATTGTTGCCTTGGCCGAGAGCTTCTTGGAAGATGTTTTCAGAGTAAACGTTAAACAGAAGTGGGGAGAGGACACATCCCTGCCTTACACCTCTAAGGTTTTTATGTGCCTTTGTAACTTCGTTATCAACTCTAACTGCAGCTGATTGGTTCCTGTACAAGTTTTCAATACAGAGTATATCTTTCTGACCTATGTCAAATCGCCTCTGTTTGAATGAGTTAATGATGTTGCACTCTGCCAAATGCTTTTTCGTAGTCTATGAAACATATCACTACATCTTTCTTCTGGTTGTAGTAGTTCTGAATTAACACTTGGTTTGCGACCAGTGCCTCTCTCGTACCGAGACCCCTTCTAAATCCGAATTGAAAGCATCTAATAACGCCTTCGCATTTTGTGGAAATTCTGTAGTAAATGACTTTCAGAAATATTTTCAGAGTGTGATTCATCAAGCTGATTAATCTGTGGTCTTCCCATCTTATTGTGTTGTTATTTTTTGGGAGTGGGATGAAAAGAGATGTCAGCCATTTGGTTGGCAATTTTCCTGTGTTGTAAATTTGGTTGAAAAGCACCTGAAACAACTTAATACATTCGTTGTCCAATAATTTGTGCAGTTCAACAGGCACTAGATCTGGCCCAACTGTTTTCTTAGCTTTCAAGCTATTTATTGCTCTGGTAATCTCTTCTATTGTAATCGATGGTACAGACAAATTATCCTCCAGGTGATCTTCTAACTGAGGTTTTTCATCTGGAAAGAGGTTGCCAATATACTGTTCCCAGAGAGCTTTCCTCTGTGCGCTGTCTTGTGCCATTTGCCCCTGTTCATTTTATATGTTAGAGAAAGTCCGTTTTCTATATACTCCAGCTGTTTCTTTTATTTTCTTGTTTAGGTTATACTCATCGTGCTGCTCTTGTAAACGTTCCATCTCTTCGCACTGTTCCTTCAGCCATTTATTCTTTGCCGCTCTTATTGCCCTTCTTAGAGTATTCTGCAACGATATATATTTGTCTCGACTGCCCTGGTTCTTGTATTTCCTTCTTTCCTCAAACATTACCAGTATCTCGTCTGTCATCCAGTCCTTCCTTTTGATCTTTTGCTTGTACCCTATCTCCTTCCTCGCCGTATCCATCATCACTTCTTCCATGTCTTCCCACGCGTTTCAAGATTCGTCTCCTCAGCCGGTTGTGACATGACTAACGTTGCAAACCTTTCATTCAATTTCTTGCTCACTTCATTTTTGATGCTTTCATCTTTAAGTCTATCATAATCTACCCTTGATTCCTGTTTCAGTTTTCTCCCATTAGTGATCTTTATTTATATTTCCGCCATCAAAACTACGTGGCCTGATAGGACGTAGGCTTCAGGGTATGTACACGCTCCCGTTACTGATGTTCCAAAACATTATTTGTTGACCAATATGTAGTCTATCTGGTTTCTAATTATATGTTCGGGACAGTCTGCTGGGGCTTTCCATTTGTAGAGACGCCTGGGTGGTAGCCTAAACCAAGTGTTGGTTATTTTCATGTGCTCCTCTTGACAGAACTGGTGTAGCCGCCCACCTCGTTCGTTCCTCTCTCTCTATCATATATCAGAATAGTAGAATAAACAAGCTTAGTATCTTGGTGTAATTCTAATTGTATGTATCTATCTTTTTCCTCCCTCACTATCAATTAGCGTTTAACAGTAATACTTCTTCATATTTAATGCTATGAATTAACCTTAAAGCGCAGTCCAGAAAGTAAAACACCGGTTAAAAGTAACGCACAGTTCACAGAAAGAATCAGTGCTAATTTAGAGTCCACTTCATGAATTATTAAAATAAAAATAATACAAAATACTAACAGTAATAGCTTACTAGTTAATTCAAATTCCTAAAAAGGTAAATTTTCTTTGAAAGTTTCAGTATCAACTAGCGCTAATTTACAATTTAAAGAAAGAAACAGCGCTAATTTAGAATTTATAGTGTGAATTAGCACAACCTGACAGTTCAAAGTATTAGTCCAAAGAATAAAAGTAGAAAATAAAAAAAAAACTAATGTGTAATAGTTTCATTTGTGTGTTAACATTAATTCAGTTCTAATTGTAATTTGGAACTAATTTACTCTTCAAACTGTCAATAAAAGTATAAAAGAACATTAATTCACATATGGTAGCGTACATTAGCATCAATACATGGCTCGAAGAGTGAATCAAGGGTAATTCAAAATTTAAATTGTGAATTTTGAAGCAAAGTTAAGTTGACACTAACTTATTTCTATAAATATCATTATCAAATAGCCCTAATTCACAACTAATAAAGCAGTCGTCGAGCCAAGGGAAATCTAGATAGAACTCTCTTAGATCGTCCCAGTTTGCACAATTGAAATGCCAGATTTTACAAGGCAATGGTGGATCCTTCTGCGGGAGTGGCAGTTCACAAACCGTTGTAATAAGTTTGTGGTCGGAAGTGCCTAATGGCTGACCGACTGTAATTGTGTACTGGTCAGGGTTTGTGGTTAGTTTGGGTTAGTTAGGTCAAGGAGGGCGGCAAATTTGCCCCTCTCTAGGATCCGAGTTGGTTTGCCTACAAGTTGAGTAAACCCACACCTGATGGCAAATGCTTCAACTTCTCGACCTTCATCGTCGGTCTTGTTGTGATATTTGGGCCAATTGGTATTGTGGGCATTGAAATCTCCCGGAACAATTATTGTTGATTTAGGGTAATCGACCTGTATTGAATCAAAAGTGGTAGCTAACGTTGTAAAGAAGCTTTTGTAGACTCTATCGGTTGGAGGGCGATAGAGACAGCATATGAACTTGGTTAATCCCTTGGCGATGAACTTGAGCCACATGGCGTAAGGTTGTTCGGTTCGAGTGTTTCCTCGCGGTATTACGAAAGCTCGCTTCGGACAAAAAGGCATATTCCGAACTTATGTCTAAATCGGGAGCGTAAATCGTAACTAGGGTAGGAGTAGTTTACTGTTGTTGTAGGACATACTTGTGTTTCTGCAAGGATTAGTATGTGTGGTCTATTTGCTTGTAGATATTGGTGTACCGAATTAATGCTTGTATTTAGGTATCTTACGTTGCAGAAATCTATTCTAAATTAGTTAGGTACATTTGCTACCTGTGAAATGTTGCATGAAGGGCCCCCAGGGTCACACGGCGCCCAGAGGTTCGAATAGCCCTCCGGAATGTTTTGGTCCTGGAATATAAATTGGCACTGATATAATCTTCAATTAGCGTTCAATATCAATTAGCGTAAATTCACGCAATTGAAACAGCGATAGTTCACAATTGCTCGTACGACCTAGCGCTAAATCGCAGTTCACAGAGTTAAACAGTGGTACCTAATTAACAGATCAAAGCATAAATTATGATGGCAAAGTGCTAAATTTTAATACTATCAAATGTACATAAATGGTAATTCAGAGTTTTAATGTAAATTAGCATTCATTAAGATTTCAAAGTTTCAGTACCAGCTAGCGCTAATTAATAGTTCATAGTATGGAACGTCACAGCTATTACGTGAATTAGCATTGATGCAAGAGTGAATCAGTAGCCATTAACAGTTCATAGTTGAAAATAAAAATAGCGCAAAACGCTAAATTCTAACAGTTTCAAATATTTTATATTAGGGGATACACCCTGACAAAGAAACGAGCTTAGGTTTCCCTTTTTCACTACCCCACCTTAAAATAATAGATTTTTATTATTTAACAGTTCAACTTCTAGATCTTTAATTTTTAATTTTCGAAGCCGGAGGCAGCTTGGCCACCGAAACGTAAAGTTAGGTTTTATCGACTTCCTTGGCTCAATAAATTAAACTAGAGCAATTTTACTTACACCCTGGGCTGGGACATGGGAGTGAAGCTATCTTACGTAAAATTAGTTGGCGCAATGGAGAAAAAGAACAAAACAATATAATCTAGCCGCTTTAAAGAAAATATTTTTTTAATTATTATTCCTACGCAATATTCATGTGCCCGAAGATTGAAAAATTTGAGCAAAGCGAATTTAAAATCAGCCTGTTATTTTTAGGCCCGATAAGGGAAATAAGGGGCATTTTGATTAAAATTCTTTGCAGAACTTGCTCTCGAGGTTTTAATATACAATCGACGTGCAACTCTCCGGAGAGAGAACTAGTTTTTAATATTACGAGTTTAAAGTTTAAGAAGTCGAATATACTGGATAGTTTCATCGCAAGAATATTTAGCTTTGACCAGGTACAAATGAAATTTTATGATAAAAAATATTACAGTTAATATTCAGTTCGATAGGTCACGCATCTTCACGCATATTACAACTTTAAATTAAATTAAGAAACTATCACAATACAAATTTCTTACCTTCCTGCTATTTCAAAATGGGCTCTTTGTATTTTTAGGACGTAACAAAATTTGTAAGAAACTTCTTCCTCACATTCTAAGTGTCAAATTCGACATTTGAACAAATATCTGCGATCCTCTGCTTTAGTCCAAAGTTGTTAGACAGGGGAGTTGGCCACGTTACTCAGTAGGATATACAGCAAAATAGCAATATATCAAAGTTTTACTTCCTCTAAATGAAATAAAAATATCCTATCTGCCCACTTTAGTGGGGTTCTTGTTCCAGGCAGCAGAAAAGTCCCACAAGAAGAAGTTCGGAGGTTTCATATCGGGAAGTCAATCAGGTCACTTGTCACAATACCTACACAATAACACATCATGTTTTCCCCTAAATGTTGGAATGTGATGTTGTATTTACTTTCAGGGGATATTTCAAGCTATGTATGGCGCCTAGCCTCCATATTTCGTTTCTGCATGGAAATATATTATTATTTTACTTTACTGAGTTAATCCAAAAAAGCTACACGAAGAATGCTTTTGAGCTTTATATTCGCCCTTCCAGTTTTAAGGATCAAGAAAATTCATGTATGCATACACACAATAATATTATTACTGGCAAACGTGATAGAAAATCGTCGTCTGGCAGTTCGTACGTCGATAGACCTTCAGGGGGTAGCGTTTCAACTCTCTGGGTAGCACAGTTCACCCCACGCGCGCTTCCTTCACCCCACGGAAGAGTTATATCGATCTCTTGTCTTATACCCCAGCAGCGACGATAGGGTTACCCTACGCTTAGACTGATGGGCTCGCGAACCTTTTATATTCTCTCTCTTGCACAAGAATTCGCTCAGCGACGGAGACATTTTTAATTATCGCGGACAAAACATAATTATTAATGATATCGTAAATATTTATCTAGGGGTTAAAAAGGATTCGGTATTAAGGGGGCTGGTTTTTACTTTTAGACCTTTACCCACCTATTTCACATAGATTCTAGTGACGTTGAGAGGACCCCATTTTGACTGTAAAACAGTAATATTTATTTAATCTGAAATTTTTATCTATCAAAACGTCATGCCATCTTTAATTCAGGAAATAATCCTATACTTCGAAATATATAACTTACTTGGCAAAAGAAATATTTTAATGCTAGAAGTTGGCAACAGCTATCGTTCCTAAATTAGATATGGATTTTTGACCACTATTTTCGATTTCTTTAATTTAAAAATGTTTTTTCCTGCTTGAAATGATGAAAGTTGGCAACGAAAATACAGCTATCGTTCCTAAGTTAGATACGGAATTTTGCTCATTATATTCGATTTTTTTTTAATTTCAAAACGTTTTTCCTGTTTGAAATGGTCACAGATAACAACTAAAGCTTCTAAGAGCTTTAATAGAGCTATTAACACATGTTACGTGTTTAGGTTTGGATTAAGTTTTCCGGAAGAAGATCTATTTTTTTTCTGGGGGGTCAGAATGAAGTTTCATCCATCTCCTAACATTAAGGAACCACGCATGGTTTAATATTCCCTTCAGCCACATTCGCCGCTATTTTGAAATACACAAGTTCGTTCCATAGATTTCCCTCTTACTAAAAAAATTAGATATCTAGGAGCCAAAAAATAAGTATTGATATAATAAAAAAATCGCAAACCACATTCCCGAAAATTTCACCCCGAAACACTTGACAAAAAAAAATAGTGTAATTCAAGGAATTGGCAACGAAAATATAGCTCGTTCCTAATTTAAATGCGGACTTTTGATCGCTATATTTGATTTTTCTAAATTTAAAAATGCCCTTTCCTGCTTGAAATGAGCATAGATAACAAATAAAGCTTCATAGAGCATTAATAGAGCTATTCACACAGGTTACTTGTTTGGGTTTGGACCAAGTTGTCACATGTATTTTCCGGAAAAAGATCTATTTATTTTCTGGGTGATCAGAATTTCACACTGAAACACCAGAATTTATATCATAAGAATGACAACACCAGGGGATTCCGCTACGTAGATTCAATGAGGATGTATCTCCTGCCGATGAACATCAAAATGCTGACAAATCAGATACAAAATACAGAGGATATAGTGGGATGAGCTTATGTGTTAATCTAATAATTACAGCAAAGCTATCGTCTTTTAGTCAGTTAGCATATCTAAAGTGCTTGTTGCATAACTGTTTATGCTTCAACTGTATGCTTTCATGAATCGTACTTTTTTTTGAGGTTCTCCTACAGAAACACAAAGTCTTTCAAGACCGAGATGGGTAATACTTTGTAGGCATGAAAAAACTTTTTTGGAATGGTAAGGCATATCTGTTGTGCATATCGCATAAAAGATTTTGCTTCAAAGTACTGATTTTATCAATCGTACTTTATTTGTGTGGTTCTTCTGAAGAAACACTAGGCAATTTCAAGGTTGAAACTGGTGATATATTATTTGTAGATCTGAAAAAAGCATCTTTCTAGTCTTAGAAAATATGACATAGAATAAATTGTATGATTACCTTGATGAAGTACCTAGCGAATCGGTAAAATCCGATACAGAGAATATTATGAGAAGAGAATAATTGGTGCTATATGCAACCAATTCACAAGGAGAGTATGAGCTGGTTGTTATCCAAAACATGGCTGTTGTTTTTAAAGACGAAATTAGTGATAATGAAGAGCAGATTCCTGCATCAATGAGGATATTAACGCCATCGTGGAATGTAGTGAGGAAACAATATCCAGTTTAACGCAGGAAAGACTCAAGCAGCTGTCTTCTTAAAAAAAAGCAAACCCCGCAGGACCTGACTTATCAGTGACGTGTCAGACACTGATTCTGGCCTCATCCATAAGCTTGCTGGACATCAACGTAGAAAACAGCATGTCTTGGCGTAATCACGTCACCAAAACCGCCAAGACAGCAGCACAAAAGCTATAGAGCAAAAAAGTTGTATACACCTCATCAGTTCTTACTATTCTATAAGGCTCAGATAAGACCATCTCTGGAATACCGTTCCCATGTGTGGAGCTGTGCACCCAAACACTTGCTCAAGATATTAGATTCCATACAGAGGAGAGCAGTCCGTTTTGAGGATGACACAGAGTTGACTAAAGACTTTGATAGCCTTGAACATCGAAGAACTCATTTTGCTCATTTTTTTCTGGAGAACTGACTCGCTCTGGAATGAACTTCCGAGTAACGTCTTTCCCGAATATTACAACTTACAGCGCTTGAAGTCCAACGTCCACCATCTTTTCCGCACAAGCACCGCTCGTTGAGTCGTATAGGATTTTCCTTTTGTGTTTGTGTCGAACATAAAAAAGGGTAGTAACAATATGGACAACTCGAACTGTGATATTGAGGGCGACATACAACTAGAGCAATTCGCAATGGATCAGTTTGTTGTTTGGACCAAAGATGTGAATCATGTTACAAGAAGAAACCCTTTCGTAGAAGCTACTTTCAAAAAAGTGTTGGAAGAGGTCATTACACTCCGATGACAGAAGACGAAATAAAAACGTTCTTAGAGGTAGACGTGTTGCTAGGCCTGAAAAAAAACGCCCATTTACAAAGACTATTCAACCAGTCAGCTAGAGATGAGCCCCGGGATCATTGCATTTAAATGACAATCTTACTAGATAGATCCACATCGTTATTTAGTCATCTCTACATCAACAATGAGTCAGTACAACCCAGAAGGCAAATGAGCGGAATTACGACAAACTGTTCAAAGTTTGGCTCTTATTGTCTAAGATTCGTGAAACGTTTCTTTCCATCCTCAAATCACATGAATTTCATATCGAATTCGATTCAAAAACCGAAGTAGTCTCGTGCAATATATACCAAACAAACCAATAAAGCATGGCTACAAAGTCTGAGTTAGATCGGATTCGAATGAGCCCAGATATAAACTGGAAACGTCGGCAAAACTATTGAAAAAAAAATAATTCGGCTTGTAAAAGATTTTAGTGGAAATTTGGTCGGAAAACATCAAAAGTTTTTCTTTGATAATTATTTCAACTCAGTTCAGATTCAAAGTTCGTTGGTGTTGGATGGAATACATAGTTGCAGTACTTTCCGAAGAAGGAGGAAACAATTTCTTGAGCTAAAAAGTGACAAGATAGAATAAGGGGATGTAGATTATCGTATTTCTATAGATAGGCTAGTGACAATCAAATGGTTTGATCGTAGGCGGTGAGTAATTTCTCAGAAATTACCATGGACAGTGCTTCAAGTGTGGCATTTTCAAATTTTAGCATAAACATATGCTACAGCTTTGCTTAGTATATATTCATTTTTATTTGCAAACATAATTTAGATTGGATTATTCCAATATAGGTACAGTGTATAAAGTACATTGTTTTGCCTTGAAAGTTATTAAATACACTTTCTATATTTATATTTATGTCTCAGTATGATATACTAGATACTTATGATATGATAATAACATCATGTCTGATTTTTGTCCCTTTGGCAGTAGTAGGTGCTCAAATAGTTCCGGAAATATCTTTCAAAGGCCCTGGTTGTCTATTTCAATTTGCTAGATGTTAATGTTTGAACTCTGATTAATCACCCAGGAAAATGCTCACAAGCCTTCCTTTCATCTAAATGTTGATAAAAACTTAACAATTTGTTCAACACAAATGTAACATTCAGTTTGTTTATTATTTCAATCCATTTCGTTGCAATACCTACCTCAAACAATTTGGAGATCATAAGAGTCATTTAAAGTATATTGCAATTCATTTATCTAATTGTGTTTCGATATACCTATTGTTTCTTTTTGTTTTCTTCGTCTTTCGACGAGATTTTGTGTTTTCATTTATTAAGTGTCAAGCATATGATTTTGACAGTTAGACAGGTTCAATCGAATCGTCGTTCCCAAGTAACGGTTCTTTGCATATTTTTAAGGCGTATTTACTTGTTGCTTGACGAATATGGCCTAAAGCAGAAGTTCAACTAACCGAGGTGTGACGTCAGATGGCTCTTCATGCGCTTGGACTGGCTATTTCACATAAGTTAAGTTGGCAACAATGTTTAGGAGTCAATGTGTTGAAATTCGTTCCGTGAGAGATCCGGATTTCCTTTTACGCCCTAGACCGGCGAGGAGCCGATAGGCCGGCATCTTTTGTGAAGCCTTTTCGAGGTGCCTCATGGACTGGTTGAAATAATTAGGGTAATTTTTTTATGATATTTTTGTTAGGTTAATGTATTTCGACCCTAATCATGGAGGCTATCTATAAAAGTTTTGTTATTGAATCCCATCTCCACATGGTAAGTCACAAAATCTTCATGCCGTCTTCAGTGGAATTAATAGAATTTTCCAATCTTTCTAGAAAAATCTATGTTGCTGTTTGTTTCACGAACCTAGCTCGCCACTGTATTATTGGCTACCGTTCGCATCTATTGGTAAGTTTGCTAAATGGGTTTAGGAAATGTTGCATACAAGAAGAAAAAAGATGGTAGTGTTACGGAAATAGTACTCCCCTGAATGGTTTCTGAGTACATTACTCATATGGGCAATGTGGACAAGTTCAACACGTAGAAGAATCGCTATGAACTTGATTCTAAATCACATAAATGATGGCATAGGATCATTTTATTTCGTTGACTTTTGTATTGTTAATGGCTTTATTTTATTTCAACTCCGAAGCTAGTCTAAAGGCCTAAATTTTAAGACACTTTACTTGTCAGCGGCTAGGCGACTTATTGGCGTCTTAGAGCCTTCCAATAGGTGGAAACCATAAAGTAAGAAACCAGCAATTAAGTTCCGAAAAAAAGACTGTTTCTGTGGAGCTTCGGCAGTCTAAACCATGTCACATAGGCATGTCTGAAAGATCTACTTCGCTAAGATACACCAACTGTAGCACCACCAAGAAAATTAACCGTACGATGCGGAAGTACCCAAGCTGTATCGTTGGACTATGTATAAAGAGTTACAAGAACAGTTTGCATCTTACCACGCTAAGTAGTATTATCTTACATATACATTCGTCTAGTCAAAGACAATCTGTGGATTGTCTTTGGTCTAGTATTAGATGTTCTGTAAAATTTTCCAAGCGGTAATTTAGACTAACCATAACTTTACTGTTTTTACTTGCCAAACTTATTTTGTATGCATTCCGATTAATCAATAAATGGGAAAACTATAATTATTGTTTTGACTTTCGTTTCAAAAAAAAAATAAATGTAACCTCAAAGGATAAGTCCCGTTATCTATTTTTCGTTCGCGAACTTTCGGGAATTTATGAGAATTTTGGTTAATTAACAATCAGCACCATTAAAAGTTGCCATTTTTGTGGAAAATTTATGGTTTTACATAAGACCCAAGGAGCTGGGTGATGAATCGCAGATTCAATAATAATTAAAATTAGAACATAAATAACCCAACTAACCCCTAACTCAAACTAACCCAAACTACATAATATGTAGATTGTGTCTAAGATTGTGTTTAACTTTTTTTGCTACATTTTTCATTTACTTTAAGCCTGGTAAGTATACATAAACCTTGCGGAGTTTCCTGCACCATCTACATTCAACTTTCACAGCAAGCACTCTCCAATATCCAAAGACATATATACCTTCATCAAGCATGCTTGCACTTAATAAATACGTAAAACTGTATATATGCAACTCATCAGTTCGAAGCATTCAATTAGGGTTCATTTCGTGAAGTTGCCATCCATACAAAAACGTATTCCTGTTCAAACTACATACATTGTTAATATTATAATTATGGGGATATAAGGCTTTTGCCTACGCCCCTGACTTGACTCCCCCACAGAAAAAAAAAACGGCTCACTTGCTTTTAAAACCATAAAAAAAATCGATAGAGTGCAAACTCAAGGGGATAACAAATCTTCAACCCTTTTTTTATCCCTCGTTTTTTTCGGCAGTGCGTGCCACATGCCGCAGTATAGTCCCTTTAAATATGAATAATGTAATAAAGAAACGAATAAAAATGTATTTGATCGCTAGAACTTCGCTTTATACAAGATGATTCACAGTGGATGGGCTATTAGAGGTTTCTGGAAAACCTGAATTTCTATTGGGAATTTCCGGCAAAATTACTTGGATCCAGATCTCTATAACAGGTATTAGGAGCGATGAAAAACCTATTCCCACACCGCGACTTTGCTAAATGAAAGGCACACAAAATATTAGTTACCATAAATATGTTAGCTGATCAGCGCATATTTAAAAAGCTTTTGGATTCGTAAGATTTGAACGCAGGATCTAATGTCGGCAAGTCTAACACATTATCCACAGCAATATCGAGCTCTAGTCAGAAGAACCTTGATTTAGCGATATCATAATTTAAAAGCCCGTATTTAGCCACTCATGTTGTAGCGTTCTCTGCACTTAACGAGTACAGATGGACGTCTAACAGTTCGTTAATGAGAACAGCTATGTCGGGAAACTAAACTCTTTAATTAATTATGGAAAATACAATATAAACTTGATGACATAAAAATATGACAACTTGACTTCTATAACCTGTAGGTCTTCACCGTGGGGCACGGTGCTAGCAGGTTTACTCTATAAAGTATATTTAAACCTCACATACTCCCAACCAAAAGGTTATGAAACTTTTTCATATATTTTAGTATGACAATCGTCGAGGAGCTTTAATTGTTCTTCCACTTCTAGTTATATTAATGGTATCTTGTTTTTCATCTTGTGCCATTACTTTCCTTGTTCCATATTTGTCTAACGGTAAATCATATTTTTGTTCTAATACCTTCATGAATTTTCTTTCTTCTTTATCGTATATTTGTAAAGGGTAAACTCGTTGAATTGGCCTCAATAGCATACCATTGGCGGTTTTAAGTTTGACCAACTAATTTGTTCATCTTTTTCATGTAAAACTTCTTCTATTTTAGCTAAAGGTCAGTCTAAACGATTTTTATTGTCGCTGCCACTCAATACAATATCTCTTACACTGACATTAAATTGGATGAATTGTTTTTTCTTTAAAATTAGTTGTCCCAAGTACTCACTTCCAAAACGGGGTTTCAAACAATCTCATAATCGCAGTCTGTAACGCATTCTTCTGCGTAAATCGCTGGCTTCTATATTGTCCAAATCGGGAACTCCAACTTCTGTCACGCCCTGTAAAAATATTGCTGGTGTTAAACTTCTCATGTCTTCACAATCTTCTGATAGATATGATATTGGTCTTGAATTAACTACAGCTTCGCATTCGCATAACATTGTTGAGAGTTCTTCAAAAGAAATTGTGGCTTTTCCCAAACATCTTTTTAGCAATTGTTTCAATACTTTTATCAATCTCTCCCACCATCCTCCCCACCAAGCAGCTGTGGGAGGATTAAATTTCCACTTTATCCTTTCAACAGCACCAAATTTCATAAGTTGGTCACCAAATGTAGCGTTCTCTGCACACTCAACGAGTACAGATGGACGCCAAAAAGTTCATCAATGAGAACAGCTATGTCGGGAACCTAAACTTTTTAATTAATTATGGAAAATACAATATAAACTTGATGACATAAAAATATGACAACTTGACTTCTATAAATATTGTTGACCTGTAGGTCTTCACCGTGGGGAAAGGTGTTAGCAGGTTTACTCTAAAGTCTATTTAAACCTCACACATGTATTAATATAGAAAGGTAAAGTTCACTCTATCTATAATCCAATGACATGATACCATTAGATTAAGCATTTCAGGTGGTATCACAGTAAATAGTATATTATGATATAAGTGTATAAGAGGGCCTTTAAAGCACGCGCGACATATTTCAAAACACGACGCGCAGCGGAGTGTTTTGTAAGTCGCAATCCTACAGTGGAAAAGGTTACAAGCATATCGCCTAAAGACCATAGTACAGTGGCAACACTTACAGTAAAATAGGTTCAGGTTTTGTACAGACTGGCAAAAACATATTGATGTACTTTCAACATAAACAAAAAAGCACCTGTCTATAAAAATGGGCTGCCACAAGCAAGTGGAACAACACATACAATACACAGAATCACAAAATATCCGTTCATTTTGGCCACAAAATGCCGTATGGAGGCCATCACGTCTGACTACGTACCAGTTTCCTCGCCGTCAACTTCAAGCTATAGAAAAGTACGAACCAATAATTATTTTCTCCTTAAATTCATTTCTAGTTTGAAGGGCGACAAATATATGCGAACATTTTCAAATTAATAGAGACGACAGACTAACTGCTTTAACTTCAGTTAGCTATCTAAATAAAGAAGTTAAAAAGGCCGCTTATAAAAACGTAAGCCTCAGACAAAATTCCCGATGAAATAGAGCTCGGAAGCCCTGAAAATAAAATGAAAGTGCCTGTGCTCCATAAGTTCTTCGAATCCATTCAGTATGTTACTCGCGTCTCGCCATCAAGAAAACATCGGGAAAAGCTCGGCAACCGCTAATCGACGATAAACATCAGAGTAAAACTGCCATTTTCTGCAGTTACGCTGTTTACAAACCGTGATACTCTTAGATGTTATGATTCTCTCGACATTTTGTAAAAGGAGTGGTATTATTTATTAACGAATATTCGATATTTAGAATTTAGTCATGTAAATAATGACAACCATCTTCACCAGTATAAATCGGTTACTAACTTCAGTCTGTCTCGATCTCATTAGGACGGTACAGCCGTCTGGCAGAAATGACGACAACAAGATGCCTGTATACCTCCAAGTACAGCCAACACCTCTTTAAATATTATTTAAGGAGATTTTGCTGCAGCAGCCTCTAAAGTCATTTTAGGTTTACTAACCTGGCGATGCAATGGCGAAGAAGGACCTTCGCGTGAAGGAAAGAAGGAGATAGATGAAGGGGTTCAAACTAATAGACATACAAGTGGCGTCACATGCTACATGTTACATATTCTCAGATTCGTCAAGGCTTTAAGTAGGTCAATTTCATTTTTGTCGAGTAGTCGTTTATGCTCAATGTTACCCAGGGACAGACACAACCAAAGAGTCGACGAGCAACTGAATGCTAACAAGTTATCCGAGATAGAGAAAGCTGCCATGCCTTCTTTTTCTGTCTTCAAGGCAAATAAATGCAGATGGCGCATGAGACGGAAGCTGTAAGTTGCCCGCCAAATTCAAATTAATCATCTTTTTTTTTCATTATTTCTTCAAAATTTCAATTAAATAAATTCAATTAAATAAATACTCGCATATAACTCAAAATGTCATTTATTTGGCTTTGATATATATTTTTCTTACAGATAATACGAATCAATATAGATATATTCTATATTGTTGTGGATGACTCATGTTTATATTACTAATTTTTGCCTTTTACTTCTCCTCATATGTACGCTTTTTCGAAAATAGAGCCGCTTCGGCCCTGGCCCGAGAGTGTAAACAGCATAAATTTGTAAAATAAACACGAATCAATATCAATAAAAGAAAGATCAATGTAAAACTGAATGGCCAAACAGACTGTGATTCTTCCTTCCCATTTATTAAATTTAATATAAACATAAATATTTATTATCATTATTAGTTGTAAAGGCTTTCAATTATTGATTATTGATTCGAAACAAATTTAAAAATTGCACTAATGCTACATTCGATTATTATTTTTGAGTAATCTTTCTTTAACAAATAAAAGCAAAAATAATCGAAAGTTGCATAAATTCAACTTAACGAAAAATGCAAATAATATCACTAGCCTAGAACATCATTAAAAATCATATTGCAGATTCACATCCATTTCACTATTACCTAAATTGTCTGAAGCACAACTTAAATAATATACACTGTAATCACTATTAAAAGTCAATAATTCAAGGTGGGAAACTATGAGAATTGCCCAATAAATCACAAAAGAAAACATTTTCTAATGGCAGTAATGGCACAGCGGCCATTAGAAAAATGTCAAACCTGTGTGCAGCATTGTCAAGGTGTCTCTTAATCAAGCGTGAACAAAAAAAGAACATCCAAATCTATATACTTGCAACTTGGCAACCACGGAAAAAGCGATGACTACTCCACCTACCATTGATTCCCCTAATGATAAAGAGACAATTGTAGCAAGTTACTTGAACTAAAAGGATGTAGAGAACAACGTACAAATCAGGGAGCTGCGTACACCCCTTTAATAAAGTGCCGGAAGGTTCGCGTTTGCGTGGTAATGATGAAATCATAAAAAGATTCACGGTAAAATCTGCAACCGGCATTGAATATTTGTTTGCTATTTTAGAATGTGTATATTTCATTTCACAGATGGACCTCCGCTCGCTTCGCTCGCTACGGGGGCGCAACCAACAAAAACTAACCCAAGACATGCCCAAAATAAAGAAAAAAGAGAATTAGAAAATGCAGTACGACAACCGAATCTTACATCACAGCTTTTACACATAAGCTGTGCTTATATCATTTCAAACGACTCAATCTTTCCTAAAAACGATTCACAGGTAGTATTTGTACTTAAATCCCGTCGGGGAGCAACAGTAAGATATTCAATTCAATTAGCTAGTTTCTTAAAACGCACACTTGAGTCGCTGTAATCACAACGAACAACATACTACGCAAGTGCAAAGCTTCCGGCAATTTATTGAAGGGGTGTATGCAGCTTCTTGTCAAATTTTCAGGGCCAGTAACCCGTCTCTGTCACGTTTGAGACTGAGGTATTGGGGGTTCTATCCCTAATTTTAGATACCTTAATACACATTGAGATTATCCTTAGTGTGGATTTAGGGATAACGTTAATACTTATAGGTAAATCTGAGGTTACACACTTTCTCTTATTTGAGTTTCTGTCAAACAAACCGCTGCATTCTTGAGGTATTTAATGTTGGTACACATTTAAACCAGTTTCCTGGTACGCATTTTGCGGCATTTTAAACAGCAATTTCTGTGTTCTGCGTGTGAAGTAGCTTCATGTGCTCGTTGCCATATTTTTAAAAGTGTCAAATGATTTGACAGCTATGGCCAATGCCGAATGACGGAGACTGAACTGATCCACCATTTCTCCTTGTGCCGTGCACCAAATTAACCATAAACGTAATAAACTGAAGCATTCGTAGTAGGCGATGAAATGTATCCGTATACATATTGCGCATGCATCAACTTGATCCTTGTCAGGCCCGTTACCAACTCCTGCCAATAACTAGATGACATTGCCCGGTTTGATCATGCGCAATTTGAGTAGGGTATCGCTATCAATCAAATTGTTAGTGCATCAATGTTAGACATTAAGGAAATGCCATGCTAGCGGTGTATAAGGTATTATGTATAGGAAACTAACGTCAAGAAAACCTAGCTTTTCTTTTTTAATTGTTATTATATTTATTATTTTTTACTAATATCGTTAACAAACCGGAGAGAATATTTTTTTAAATCACAAACGTAAAAACGAAAAACAGTAATAAAATTAGTCCGGAGGCACTATAAATACAGTGGCAATTATTAGGACTCTAAACAGGACATAAAACATTTGTTGCTAATTTGAATGTTGCTACATGCTACATTAACCTATTAAAACATTGCACCGAACAGCGCAAATGAAAAATTTAGATGTTATTTTCACTACAAATATTAGCAAATGGTTTTTGCTAAATAATATCTTTTGAAAATTTTAATATATTTTTTAATAAATTTACATTAAGGGAACTCTGGGGACTAGAAATACAACTTTTAGGTAAATCTAGGAATATACTGGCTAAGCGCTTGGAAATTTTCTTTGAAAGTTGTTGGCATCACTGATACTGTTGCCAGGTCTATCGTTTTTTGCGATAAAACTACTTTTTTGGTAGTTTAGCTATCGATCTAATGCAAAAATTTAGGCTTAATTTCAGTCAGTTTTGTTAAGGAATAATGCTTCCTTTTTTACCAAAATATATATTTATTTTTATTTACTTCAAACCAGGTATCGAATTTTCTCTATTCAAATGAGTACTACAAATAGTGGTCTAGCTTCGTTCCTATCCCTATGATAGCGAATACTAATAAAATTTTCGGGAATTCCCAGCTATCCCGGCCCAGATAGTCGCATTGCGATACGCAGAAAACCAACAACACCTCTACAAAAGGCCTAAGTGCTCACAACACTTTAGCTGGTGACGTATTGCAGGTAGTCCTTTGCTATTTGGAACGAAGATGTAAAAGGGGGGCTTGTGGGTGGAAGGGTAATCGCGATCGAGGCGCAATTGGTTGTAACGTTGCCAAACTACTACGATAGTAGCAAATATTAGGATGCCCGTATGTAAAGAATGTATCTCTTACATTACAATTTCTCCAATATTGTAAACAAAATATTACCATAAATTGTTCTTTCATCTTTTTGTAATGTGGAATTTGGTAATTTATTTATTTACTTATCTGTTCGTGTACTTTCCTAAAATAATACAGGGGACTCTAGATAATCGGATGCTCGATGATCGGCGACACCGGATAATTGATGACCGCCGCTGTGCGATGTGTAGAAATTCTCGAAATGGAAACAAGTAAGTAAATGTTTTAAATTTCGTTCATTATTGATAACCATCTCTCTAAATACATAGATACGTACATATGTATTAGATACACTATTCATATTATGTATCTATACCTAAAAAATATAGACACCTTACACCTTACTTTTACATACATATTTAAATCATACATATTCGGATAATTTGCGGATCTCAATAATTGGCATATCGCTGGTCTCAACACCCACCAATTATCGTCTATTGTACTTTCCTTATAGAGCCGGCTACAGCGCAAACATAATAAACGATTAGTTCGGGTGAGTATAATGACTGCGGTAATCGGCAATTAATGTTATTTTCTTTCTTATTCTGAAATCGAAACTATTTATGTGCTTTTAAGTGCGTAAAACTTGTACCTAATATTTCGTTGTATATTTTGGTATACAATTTATACTGTTAGACGAATTTTCAAATACGTAAAACTCTATGTTTGAGCTGGTATTGGTACAACACAGGTTATAAGTAATATAAGTTGTTCGTGTTTAATTTAATGTTTTTATCTCGTTTTCAGTAACCGATACTTCGTGTAATGATGCCTCAAAAGTGTAGCATTCCTGACTATAATGGAAACTATAAAAATAAGCCTAAAGTTCATGTTTTCCGGTTTCCAAAGGACATAAGTTTACCAAATCCTTTGAGCCCACAAACAAGACGAAAGTATGTGAAGCTCATTTTCCTGAAGAAAGAAGGAGAAAATATTCGAACACTACTAAGTTGTTTACAATAGATTTGCTAAAACCACGGCTAAAAGAAGACTGTATACCATCTATTGTTTTTAATTTGCCTTAGATATTTATCAAAAAACATCAAAATACGTCCAAGTAAAGATAAAAAGCTCAAAAATATTGATGAGTTAAAAAGCCCTTGAAATAATCAAAGTTGAGTTTGAGGAGCACGAAAAAATATATATTTTGATAATTTTAAGGAGTTTATTGTCAAATGTTCTACATTTAAAGTACTAAAGATTGGAAACACACTCTCTTGAAGATAGATTTGATAAATATATGCAAATGGCAGGTGGTTCAGAATTCAGTCTATATTTACACTTCACTCTCGCAATTTTGGCCCTATTAATGTTGAAAAGTTCTATGTGCTACCTGATTAAAATAAAAATTGCTCTCAACAATACTTTTCCGAAATTAGAATTTTATTGTTTAAAATTTTAATAAATGATGATCAGTTTTATGTTCAGGCTATCAAAGATGTATTGCCGTTAATTACATATTTAGGTGGTTATTGTTGCTATATTCCGTTAAAAAAACGAAAATGTGACAGCTGTAAATAAAAATTGGTAGGTATATGACGAGCAATTTATTATTGAGGACAATTTGGTCTCATTAATACATTAAATCGTGAAGAGCTTATATATCCCCAAGGACAAGTTATAAATGTTGTATCTCTGACGTATATAATCTTTAATAAGTTAATAAATGAATTTACTAAACTATATTTTTATCGAGTTTTCTTATTATTTTAAGTAATAATAATTAAGAGAAGGTGTGGAATAGTTCAGTATATGCATTTATATGTAATAACATTTTTTTCAGTAGTATAAAAAATGTATTATACATAAATACATATCCTAAATTTTGACGCAGGTGTAGAGGAGTTGGGAGCCTGCATTTAATACTACACTTATAGTAATAAAGCAAAACTCAAACGTAACTTTTGGGTTTTGTCAAGAAGTCAGTCATATAGCTAATGTTATTTAAATTAAGTTAACTATTGATAGTTTTCATAAATATTGCTGTATGTATCCCCTTAAATGATTAAAATTGCACGGCCTACATGGACGACGTCACACGACAAGCACTAAGGCCTTGTTATTGAGTGGATGATGAGAAAACGCTAGTTTATATTTTGTATGAACTGCTAGTGGGAGCTTCAAACGCATTTCTCTGCTTTAAAATAGTATATTATTTTATATGGAGGAAAAGTGATACTTTTCATGGCGCGCTCGTGTTTAACAGCCGAACGGAGTGAGGCTGGTAATAGAGAGCAAGCCATGAAAAGTAACTTTTCCTCCAAATAAAATATGCTGTTTTTTCTTCAAATGTCGACAAATTAATGCAAAAACATCTCCTTTAATAGTAATAATATCTAATTATTATTAAAGATAAATGGGTTCGCAAGGCGGCTTAGCCTACGGTCGTAGGTGGCCTTGCTTAGACCGGTGTCGGTGAATATAATGTAACATAAAGCTGTCAGTGGACACTGTCAACAATAATTATTTTTTTAAGATTGCGTCTCCGATTGCGTTTTAATTCCGTATTGATAAGCAGTTATTGAGTAAGTTCGATTAAATAATAACCAATTTGTTCCTAAATTAGTGATTTTTAGAAATGCAGTCACAAATTGAGTGATAAATACAAATTGTAGTTTAATAAATCTTGAGTTGTTGACGCTTATTTTGTTGTCTGTTTGTATTAGGTCTGTTCTAGCAGCGATTTCAAACGGTTTCAAACCGTCCGGAGTTTGCGCATAACGATATAAGCGTCGCTTATATGGCTATGCGCAAACTCCGTACGGTTTGGAACCGTTTGAAATCGCTGCTAGAACAAACCTAATGTATCTATGTTGCTATGACAACACTTTTACCTCCGCCGGCGGAAAAGTGAAAAGTAAAGCTCCGGCGGAGGAAAAACGAAACTTCACGGCCGCCTACACAGTCGAGTAATGTCGGATTTACTGACGTTTGAAGAAAAACGTATTTTTTTACGTATACATACAGCTTTAATTTCAGATTCAGAAAATTCCAATTCTTCCTATGGTACATGGCAGCATCTTCAAGAGAAGCAAAAATTAAAGAATATGATATTTAATATAAGACAAATAAAGGCACAGAATTTAACTAGCCAGCTACTGAAAATTCGAACTATAAAGGGCAATGCAAAATGTGTAATAAAAATATTAATGTAAGATCTGGAAAAGTGCGTTTTGTGTTTTAAAGCCACACTATAATTATTGCTCACTATTAATATTATTAATAATAATAATAATAATAATAATAATAATAATAATAATAATAATAATAATAATAATAAATGACTTACACTACAAAAAAAATTAATACAGTTATAATTTACAATAAGCAAGTTAAAGCACACGGATATTAAATTAAAAAACACGGGCGTCATATTAATTTTATAATCATTCTTTTTAAAGAAACTAAAACACTTCCTAAAAAGTAAAATATTCCATTAATTTTTAAATTAAAATTGAGCCCTTCTTTTGCTTTGACGAGATTTCTCTAAAAATTTTTCATTCAATTAAAAATATATATTAAAGGAATAGTCCAACAACTCAATTACAAGTTCTTACAA
The DNA here is from genome assembly GCA_016904865.1 of Pissodes strobi. Taxonomy (NCBI): domain Eukaryota; kingdom Metazoa; phylum Arthropoda; class Insecta; order Coleoptera; family Curculionidae; genus Pissodes; species Pissodes strobi. The sequence continues at coordinate 53,163 of MU182027.1, read as the reverse complement.
TATGTTAGTGACAACCATAGAAAATTGTATTTTTAAATTTGTTATAAAAACCACACGTGGTTATTGCGACACGTGTTTTCAATCGAAATTCAATGGTAATATTATACAGAACGTATTACTATAAAGAAGGGTATAGTAAATCCAACGCCCTAATTTCGTCTCAGTATCAAAGATTAACATAAATTTTCAAAGAAATATAGAACACGAATTTTATTGGAAAATGTATGATACTTAAGGAAAGTATAGTATAGTACAATATTAGTACTCCAGCCGAATAAACAACGGATTGAGTGGTGTGGTAAAGTTAGTTTTGGGCAGGTGTCGTAGTTAAAAATACCAACTTATAAACATCTTAAAAAATTTTTGGTTTATCCCTAAGAAGTGCACAGTAATAAGAACTCCGAGCTCAGTAAAGGGACGATGCCAAAAATCCCCTCCATTCCACGTTGCAAGGACATCAGATATTTTAAGCATGTCCCAGCAACAAGTGCTGCTGAAGAAAGTCTAAAATTATCAGAACAGAAATCACAGATTCCGATGAGGATACTGATACAGATATTTAAATTTATTATTCTTCTGATTTGAGATTTTTTGTTTCAGGTATAGTCAGTCCTTTGATTTGACATGTGGGTCAAACTTCATTTTCTACCGTCCTATTATCTAGTTAATCTAGTTCATGTAAGTACTTCTTTTAAAGGTTTATTCTTAGAAAATTTCCAAAATCTGAAATAATCTAGAAAACATTTTTAGTTATTTTTCTTCGACAATTTTGTCTTAAGCCCTTCAATCATTGAAAACGTAAGCTTATTCTTAAAACAAACTGCAACAACGGCGCGTGCAACCGATGACCTATTTTCGTCTTTATAATAAAAAGGTAAAAAGGTACAAAAACGGCAATCGAACAGCATGTAGTATTCACCCCCTTGAGCCACAAGTCATCTGACGCTTTTCGGCACACGATTCCATTTTCTAACCGATTCGCCTCGTAATATGAGGTGAAGAAGGAGGTAAAAATAATGCATCAGCGAAACGGCATACGTGAAAAATATTGGAATCTTGGTCGCTCCGTTACGGGATTCGCTGATCTGCACCAATAAACGACAACCACCGACACATGCAAAAATATGATTGGAAAAGTAAGGTTTATGAATTGCTTTGTAACACACCACGCAGTAACGATGTAATGTGAATCCACCCGACTGCACCAGACCACCAGATTTTGACGGTTCTTGAATGATTGATCTTAAATTACATAAGGACATATCCAATACAAAATATTTAAAAATAAATCCTAATGCCAATATAGAGAAATATCAACAACAACAAAAAAGAACAGATGAGGAAACAAATAATTTTAAACAATCTAATTAAAATATTTTTAGGGAATCGAGACCCGGTAAGTAAACTACAGACTGAGGATTGATCACTATGTTAATAGGACAAAATGCAGTATTCCGAAAAATGATAGGGGCGTGCGATCCATGGGAAGCCCTGCTTCCCCTAGAATTATCAACCGAAAATAAATTCTAGCGTCGTAATGAACTGCAACATCCTAAATATAAAGGTACAGCCTCCATAAATTAGTAAGCCTTGCCCATGCCGTGGCAACCTATATGCATAAGCAGCATTTCAAGTTAAATACATGCATCGAGAAAAGGCAATAGCACATTGCTCTATCTTTGTCATACGGACAACAATGCGTCCAGCATTTTCGTAATACGTCTCTCTCCCGTCTGCCCGATCACTCCGAGCTCCGATAAGCAAGATCTCCAATTGCTTCTCGGTTTACATACGACATTTTCGGGGTCAAATGCTAAAGCCTAGAGGTTGAGTTCCGAGTGCTTTACCATTGAATAAGCAGTTGTGTTGATTAAATACACGTTGACGTGTACGGGCATAGTTTGTTGGAAACCAGGAACTTATATTTTGATTTAAATAGATAGACGCCAGCCAGTTATAATACACAATGGTCTCTTCATCTACTAATTTTTCGAAAAGTTATTTATCAGCTGTTAGGACTGTGTACTTGTGTAGTGTGGTTCATGCTAGACAAACGGTTCAGTTCTCGGAGTCTGTTGAAAAATCAAGCATAATAAATAAGCCAGAGATAAAAATAAGAGGATTAAAAATAGACGAGTTTTTATAAATTACTTCCCTTCTTTCAAATTCCACCGCACGCTACTGAAAAAACGCCAAGAACTTCTGAAGGTATATATAATTTAAGAACCAATTGATGATGAAACACAAATTGTAAACGATAAAATAATGTCTCCGATTAAAATTTGTTAAAAGAATTGAGCACAGCATGTAAACTATAAGACAATACATGTTACGATTAAGTATATTATAGGACAGTATCTGAAGTTATATCTACGTTAATACATGCAATGCATGTATTGTCATCTACTCATTGAGTAAAGGTTTGTGTTCCTATCCTTTTTCTAGTAACTTCCAACAGCTTTCAGACATGGTTTATATCAATGGTCTAATTCTGAAAACCTCAAATACATATGAAATGCTTGAGGTCCATGTAGGATACGTCAACTTTTTCTAAAGAATTGTTCATGACCATTATGGATTATCCATAGGAAATACTTTTCATCAATGACTTGGGTGAGAGTTTTAGAGCATTGCCGATTCCTGTTTTTTTTTTGCAGACGACCTAAAAATATATCGCATTATATCCAGCACAAGCGACTGCAATTTATTACGGATTGATATCGACTATTTGATCTCATTCTGTAGGGCAAATAGAATGGAACTGAACACTTCCAAGTCTAAAATCATATCATTAAATAGGAAAAATCATACCGTCTTGAATTCCTATTTCATCGAAGGCTGCAAGCTTAAGCGATTTGCGACGGTCTTTTGTTAGACGATGGGCTGAGCTTTGCGTGTTACATTTACTGGGTCATTTCTAAGGTATATAGGTTGATTGGATTCATCATCAGGCAATGTTCTGACTTTATAAACCTAGAGATATTGAAGACTCTGTACTTTTCGTGGGTTAGAAGCCATCTTGATTACTGCTGCGCACTAAGGTCACCATTCTACACGACATACATTTCGAGAATTGAAAGGGTGCAGAGGAAGTTCGTAATTTCTTTACTCGTCAAGCTTAATGTTGACAAATCAACACTGTCATACGAGGAGCGCTTGCGAGTGATTTCCTTTCACACAGTGCAAAGTCGCAGAGTCACTCTGAAACTCTGCTTCGGACATAGACTCCTGGTGAATCTGATCGACTGTCTTGATTTGATGGCGCTGTTGAATTTTAGGGTGCCATCTCGAATCACGAGACAATTGCAAATGTTTACCTTAAATTATAGCCGAACAGACATTGGCAGAAACGAAATAATAACACCAGATTTATGGCTTGGTATAATATGTATTTACCTGTACATTTTGACTATAACTGCAGTCCATTATTCTTTAAAAGTGCAGTAAGACGGCTTCTCGATACTGTTGTTGTCCACGGACATCCCTGAGCATGTTATATTTAATAAATTATGCTGTTCACATTGTTTGTTATTATAATGTGTCTAGTATGTTTTATACATTATTGTATTTCTATTATCGATCTTACGTAGATACTTAGTCTTAGCATATAGTATTGTATCATTTGGAACTATGTTCTATTGTGTACTCTGTATGAATAATTAAATGATAGTGTTCGCAAATACCGGAAAACTTTCATCTGCTCCACTTATTTTTATATTGATTATTTGAAAATTACCGCCTGATTACATTGATACTTCTCTTCCAAAAATATTGGACTCATTGGCGAATGACTTTTTATTAATATTTTTCTGCTGAAGGCGGAAGCAGTTCGTGAAAAAATTATATTTCTCTAATATTTTCAACTATCATCTGGAATGCCTGAAAGCGGAAGGCATCTTGCATATATCTTATTCAACTTATTTGTAAATAATCTCGCAATAGATATGTTTTATATTGCTGTGGAGGATTCATGTTTTACCTTACAAATGTTTGGGTTTTCTCTCCAGTATCGAAGAGGCTCTATATAACCAATTCAAAATGATACTGGAGAGAAAACCCAAAAGTTTATAAGGTAAAATAATCTTGCAATATTATGTTTTCAACATTGCCATATTGAAATCCCTTAGAACGGACAACGCCAGCATTGAATTTAAATGCCTAATGTTTCACTCCATTGCAAAAGCAAGAATTTTTTTTTGATAGAAAAAACACTGGAATTTTTGTGGGAACAGGACTAACAGCCATCCTCAGATTTGAGGTATTGAGGTGTTGATACGTTTTTATTATCATCTCTTTCTCGTGTTGCCTCTTTCTGTTAATGCTTTCTAGATACTCATCAAATTTTTCTTCTTCTAATTCATAGTCACTTGAAAAAACCTACGATTCTATTCTCATTTTCCCTCGTTTGTTCCTTCTGTTATATTTTTGAAGTTGTTTCTTTTTAAAACTTTGCATTCTCTTCTTCAGCAAGTCTTTGTTCTGAGCAAATTATAATTATTTCAGCTTCAGTTTCTTTTTATTTTATTCTCTCAAGGCTGATTAACCACTTCTAGAAACAAATCCTCAAATGATATGTGACCACTCTGATGTGTTTTATTTCAAGTTCATTTAAATCAATTATTTCCTTTACCGTTTTGTTGGAGGCAGAACTAGGAATTGATGAAATGAAACTTCTTTAAGCGCGCTGGACTGGTCGGAAAATTTGCATAACATAAAAATAGTATGTTATTATTTAACAGAAACCATGTGATAGAATATGGGGAGTGAGAGTTATGGGTCGTATGCACTGTGCAGGCTGCAGGCTATTCTCTGTTTCTATTGTGTGCGGATGAAGTTTCACTTCTGGTGTGTGGTCTACAAGCACACATTTTGCATATCTTAAGATGAGTCTTTAATGATGGGATTAAGGATGATTTGTTCTTGGGTATGTTACAGTCGCATAGGAAAATAACGTCTTTTATGCGGCCTGAATTACCTGGACTGATAGATCATTTAGGGTAAGAATGAAAACAGAAAATGTTACCTTCAAACGCCAATATTTCGACATCAATTTAGTTTTGGTATAGGGTATGCAACACAAGAAAATGTCAAGCATTTTATAAAAATTTTCAACGTTTAGGAAAAAGAGAGTATTTCACTTAACAGTTGACACATGTTCTGATTTGTTTCGATGTTATTAGATTTGTTGCCACATTTCAAATCAAGAAAATTCACACTCATGCCAAAATAAACAAATTTTTGAACTTGTGTCATAAGTAATAACACTATTTATTTACAAAAAGCTAATATATCTGTAATAAATGTTCTTTTTCTTCTACCTCTTTTGTTCTGGGTTGGATCAATATTCAACTAGTTAATTAATTAATATTAATGCGGTTTAGTTAATATATGCAAGCCTAACAAAATGGAGATTTCTACTGGAACTATCGTTTCTGCAAGCTCGTAACACTATTCATTAGTAGCGGCATAAAGTAACCCTATACTACGGGTTATGCCAATTCAAGCGAAGCGAAAAGCTGTTCAAAAATAACATCCGTCCAGCCCACTAGCTTCATTCTAAACTACAGTTTGGGTTAGCTCAAGCGTGATTAATTGATCAGGATCTTTCCGAGAAACTGATGCCCATTTGCTCTGGGGAATTCCTTCCTTGAGCAGGAGTGGTATCCGAAGTGGACCAGGCCGAGAGTTTTGTGGAAAAACTGATCTCCCAGCTGAGAGGTTCACCTAGCTCGTCCACCTACTCTGGAGTCCAGTCAAGTAGCTTTTCACATACGGAAGGCTGAAGGTATTGACGAGTCTTGGTAGGGTCTATTTAAATTATTAAGTGTTAGCCCTACCTGTATCTATAATTTAGTTCTTGCTCTATCGTGGTAATACCTTAAATTTTCCTAGTGAGACCTCTAAAAGGCAGTCCTCTAAATCCCTGCAAACCTTTTATCGCTTTCATTCTCGTTAATAACTAAAAATATGCTATAAAATTAGGGCATTTAGGTTATTTATGCTATGCTTGTCAAACCCATGGAAGAAAATTAATTAAAACTTTTAAGCCTTATTATTGAACTTCTCGCCCCGATATCGGTAGACTTGAGCTCAACTCTCCTTACTTGGTACGGCTATATTTCTATTTATTTTATTCAGTAAGTTAGTTTAGCATTTTGAAGACATTTTAGAAGTCCTATATTCCAGCTGCCAAGGGAATACGCTAAGCCTACTTTAGTAGATATTTATTCCCTAATTTTTACATATAAATTGTTACATATTTACGCAATAGTATTTGGGTGATATTAAAATATTACTACTTATTACTTATAATTAGTAATGTTAAGTTATTGGTCAGAAACTTGCTACAGTACCATAACTAGTGCTATTTTTTATTTGAAGTTTAATCGCAGTGAGTATCAGGCCTAAATCGTATAAGTGATACTTGATTATTGTAATTTCTAGTGTTAGAGTGTCAAGATGAAACTTAATTACCATAGCAATTAATATAATTGTAATTTAAACATTAATTACCACCAGTGACATAAATAGGACGGCTTCAGTGACATTCCATTTTTTTTAGCATAATATTAACCATCAGTAACCAGAAAATCTTCTAAATTTTAAGAAAGTAGATTGTTCTACCCAGTAGTTTTTAATAAACCGGTTGTTTGTATTCCTGGTGTTTATTTTGGAAAGTGTATTTAGGCTATAATTCAATCATTCTAATTTTTTTACGCTCTTTAACAGGGTATTGTTTCTAAATTTTATTATCCGCTTTTCAGACAGATAGAATTTCTAATAAATTACTTGCAGTAAAAATTTAGTGGCGCCCGCTCTAACTGCCATAAACTTAAACCCACGCCTTTAAAAACAACAAAACTACAAACGGCTCAGTGAGTCAGGCATAAGTACAGCTGAATGAGGGGTTAGCGAATAAAGCTGATTACAATACTTTAATGAGACTTATTAATATGCAGATTTTTCATAAACATACAACTTTATATGCTATGTCTCACAACAATATCAAATATCGCTATGATTAGCCACTATTTACTTTTACACGAAGGGGAACCCTGAGAAGGCCAAAACCGCTAGTTCTCAACAGAAACAATTCCTTTTTCCATAGAGATGAAATATTTAGGAATCATTTTTAATTAAAAGTTGACATGGAATTCACACATTCAAAAGATTACACAGAAGGTTATAATGGCATTAAGCATGTGTAAGAGAATGTGGGGGAAAAATTGGGGTAAGCCATATGGTGCAGTGGCTTGGTGGACAAAGACCAGACAAGTGAGGCTAAGCAAATGCTAGCGTGCCTGAGCCTGAGCACCACGGGAGCCATGAACGTAATTCCTATGGCCGTTCTAGAGGTGGTATTATACCTACCACCAATACACATTTACATACAAGGAGAAGCTAGGTCGATGGCCCATAAGACTGTTGAAAGGACAAGCTCCGATAAGCAATGGTGTCGACAACGAAGAACTGCTGGATGAGATTAAGGCAAACTACGAGTTTACGCACAGTTTATCCCACTTTAACATACAGGTTTAAAAACAATACTAAGATCGTAATATCAGAAAAAAACATTGGAAAAAATCTCCACCAACAAGGGCAGCCAAAGACATATATCATCTAGTTTGTTACCTACTTAAAGATATAAAACAATAAGCAATAGAAAAAGATATTCTAATGAAATTCTCATTTGGATTAAAAATAACATAGATAACATTCTAAATCGAATATCATCATCAGTCAGTCCATCCGCATCCATTGCTGAACGTAGGTCACCCTTAGAGTGTTCCATCGTCTCCGATCTTGTGCTACACTCATCCAGTTCCTCTCAATCCTTTTAAGGTCGTCAGTCCACCGTGTCGGCGGGGGCCATCTAAAGGCGCCTTGGCGTGGTCTCCACTCCAGGATCTTTCTTGTCCATCATCCGTCGGTCAGCCTTGCTCATGGCCAGCCCAGTTCCACTTCAGTGTTGTTATTCTGTCAATCGCGTCGGTCACACCAGAGATTCGACGCAACCTCTCATTTGTTATCTGATCCCTCAAAGCCCAGCGTTGCTCTCTTCATCCTTCTCTGCGCCACTCGTATCTTTTCAGCAGACTTTCTTGTGAGTGTCACAGTTTCTACTGCATAGGTAATCGAATATTACTACTTAATTAATGCATCCTTCCTTATCATTTGGATGATAATAGACTTGGAGGATATGTATGCACCATATTTTGTAGTGTTATAATGAATCATCATAATAACATAGGATTATTGTTGTAGTTTATATGCCCGTAAGAAAAAAAATATAAATAAAAATTATAAAAATAAAAAGACAGTAAAAAAATAAAATAAGATTAATATCTTTTATGAAACTCTTTAAAATGATTTGTGAAATTAATGATATTTTGACACTAATGAGTCTTTGACAAGAAGAACTAACATCCCGACAAGCCACCTAAGCAAATGTAATTAAGATGTAAATTGTATGTGATAGAAATAAATGAGCTGAATTAAATTGAATTGAACTGAAGGCGTCGGAGCCGACATATGTGAGCAAAAGATGTAAACAAGTCTTCCAATACCTTAAGAAATCTAGCTACAGTGTTCAATGGTCATAGAATTCTGCACGAAGGAAATGGAGAAGAAGAGAACCAGCAATAAGACGCTACCCATTCAGTACTAAACGCAATCGAGGCCAACAGTACAACATACAAACTAGTAGACAGTTGCTGCAAGGCATTGAACAAGCTAGGTAGTCAAAACAAAGGGCTTTAACTTGGGTTCCGGGGCGCGAAGGCCACAGAGGCAACGAAAGAGCCGAGCTCTCCGGTGGACCATAATCCTTTTGCAGGGTGGCCAGGTGTACTATTAAGGCCTGCGATATGAAATGAGTAGCAACGTAGTCTCAAGAACGGTGAAATGCCCAAGCAGGACAGAGACAAGGTAAAGGATTCATTAAGAATTCCCCAGCAAAGCTCACTGTTGACTTACTTAGCAGCCATAATAGAAAGGATGTTTATTGACCGGCCATTGTCGTCGACTGAAAAGACACTTAAGTCTAACGCGTCTGGCAGAGGAAACCCTATACAGGTTTTGCCAAGAAGAGGAAGTTGCAACCGACGTCCTATGCCACTGTGGCGGTGTCATGACGAGCATTTTAATTTTTTAAGATCCTTACGGTCATACGGCACTATGCTATATTAGTCGCTTCTCATTGGTGGATTAACGTCACTTTCATTTCATCTACGGTCCAGTCAGTTTATACTAGCAGGTCTAGTGGTCAGATTATGTATTTGTAATACGAACGATCCGCGTCAAGTTCCCGTCGGGCGCAATACATGTTTTGTTTATTTTTTTAAGGTTATGTTTGTCTCTTTTTGCAAATTTTGACTAGTTTTGGTTAGGTTTGTTTGGTTGTGCCTCGGAGCGAGCGAAGCGAGCGGATGGCCACGCATGAAGAGTTAACAGTACTCTAAAGTGACGTTAACCCACCAATCAGAGGCGACTAATATAGGATAGTACCGTAGGACTGGAAAAGATCGTATTATGCTCATGATGACGCGTTTCAGACAAATGGGCGAAACCAATCCAGTAGCTACATGCTACACTAATTGGCCAGTATCAAAGCTAGGGAGTATAATCAGAGATAAACTAGATGGGGTGCTCTAAAAGCAAGGAAAGCCATACTAGATCTTACAGGTCGCAGTAGTGGACAAGTCGTTCTTGATAACTACCAGAAAAGTGTAATCTAATCTAATAACTAGTACATTTTGAAAATTAAATAAAATTTTTCCTTATTATGACTGGTCGCAGAAAAAATAGTGTATGCCACTCACATGACATTCGCATACGGCTCGTATCGTAATGCTTACACTATTGTCTTAGTAGCTATCACTAATGTTCATTGATAATATACTTTTAACTAATTCCAAAATATACTACCATCATTGTAATGATACTACGCTTATTAACTACCCTGGTGCGGACAAGCAACTGCCTTAAGTTGCAAACCCCTTACACCCGTTATGTGGTCCTATAACGCATCACGGTGTTTTTAAGGGTTTTTTTGTCCGAATTCTCTTAACATAATGACTCGCATATGTTCGTCGTTTCCAGGAAACTGCAAGGTTGGCCTATATATCATTTTATAGCCGTTTTTAGTCAGTAGGTAAAGAAAAGATGCGAAACAAATTAAAATTTAGAAATAAGAAACCGTTTCAATTTTTTGTTAAGTCAAGAATACTAATTTTCATAACGCTTCCATCATATTAACCTGAAAGTTGCTAACTTTCCACATGAAATGTTATTATTTAAATTTGCAATTGCTCTTTGTCCCTTCTGTATTAAATTATATTTTTTTCTGTTTGTCGGTTCCTTGTAATATCCATACCGAAGACAACTGACATTAAGGTTTTTCTTTCGATAAAAAAAGTTAAACACAAATCGAAGCTCATAAAACACAATACAACTTTTGCCTTCATTACAGTGTTGCCACAATATCCCTAGATTTTTATGGCTCCTTTTGACGCAAAATAAAAGTGAATTTAGTTTAATTAGTTTACTAAAACAAGGTACAGTAAGCAACTATACTCTATTTCGAAATGGTGCGGAGTAATAAAACCGACTTATAAATGCAAAACGCTAACAGAGTGGTCAAATAAATTTTTGTGATTTCTAAATATGTAGCCACAGCTGTTATAGCCTGCTGTATTATATTGTAACCATTCCACCCTGTTTTGTATGGCAATCCCGCTGCAAACAATAGGCTTTATTAGCGTACGTTTGGGTATTTAATTTAAAATACCTGTTTTACCTAAGTACTTTTATTTATTCACTTATTTATGTATATTTAAAAACAGTTAGTATTACTGTAACATTTTATCACATATAATATTTATATAATAAGGTATAAGAATTGCGATTTTGTGTAAACAGTTATGTAGAGAACTATGGTATATCATTTTCGTCGTCAGAAAAATCCGTCGAATTTTCGTCATGTTCCAAGGATATAATTAAAGGCTCTACAATTAGGTCAATTAAATGGTCTAGTTTCCACATTTTTTCTTCTTCTTTTATAACATGCTCAATACACTTACGCCATTTTTCAGAATCGACATTTTTTAAAGATTCCTCAAAGATAATTTTAACATCTTTCATTTTAAACGTCGTGTTTCTCCTTGCTACATAACTTTTTACTTGGGCCCAAACAAGTTCAATGGGATTTAATTCGCAATGATACGGAGGCAGACGAAGAATAGTAATATTTCGTTTCTGTGCAATTTTGTCAACTACATACTCGGTGAAAAGAGCTTTATTTGAAGACACTATGGACAACAGTTCCTTTTTCACCATACTTTCATCAAATGGTATGTTATTCTGTCTAAACCACTGAATAATATCCGCTTTTCTCCATGAATTACTTGGTATTCTGTCAACTTTTCTGGAATGATAACTCGCATTGTCCATCACTATTACAGAATTAGGTGGAATGAGATCTAACATTTGTTCAAAATATTCTTCGAACACATCGCCATTCATGTCTTCATGGTAATCGCCAGAATGATTTGACTCAAACATTAACAAACCGCCCTCAACAAAACCATCAACACTTCCAAGGTGTGTAATAATCAGTCGCTTTCCTTTCCCAGATGGTGGTTTTAGTCCGGTGGACCAGCCTCCTAAGAATGCTTGACGAAAACTTGAAATATTTTTGTCTTGCCAAATCTTCCCAACCGTATATCCTTCATTAAGCCATGTTTCGTCCAGATAATAAATCTTTCTATTCTCACTTCGAAACTGCTTTATCTGTCTTAAGTAATGTCTCCTCCAGCAAATAATTTCATCTTTTTCGATTAGGAGCGATTTTCTGCTTTGTTTTTCCCAGCTGAAATTCATTTGTTTTAAAGTTGTCCACAATTTCTTCCTGCTTATCGTTGGAGACATATTTTGGTCTTGCTTCAAGGCTCCTAAAATTTTGTCGATGGTTGGTATTTCCTTATTAAAATAAAAGGAATGTACTGTTCTTCTAATTATAAGTTTGTAGTCTTCATCGATAGGCACCGTCTTTCTTCCTGAAGATGGTATAGGTGGTTTTACAGCTCCACTTTTTCGTTCACACCTTAATTTATATATCGACGTTTTTGAAACACCCGTCATTTGCGAACACATTTCCACCACAGTATCAACGCTATACAGAGGATTTTGATGTTTGAGGGCGTCATATACATTAAGAATAATATTCTTTTCGTTAACAGAAAATGGACATTTGCTCGCTCGTTTCACTGGAGAGAAAACTGAATTAGCCATTTTAATTGAAACTATGAAATGAAACAAACACACTGTGTCTTCTTCGGAAGAACAAATATAACTGAAAAATTACAATTACTCAAACTTTATGGTATGCATACAAAAAATCGTCAAATTTGAATGTTTACAATAGTAATAAAAAAACCTAAGTGTGATAAATATAATGCTGCGAAAGTCCGAGTATTAGGACAGGTAAACGTTTAAAATATGTACGTATATGTACGTAATTATGTACGCCTATGTATCAGCCATCAGAAAATGATTTATTATTTCGCATCATTTCGAAATAGAGTATAGAAATCGAGTCGCTCTAAAAAGCAGCCGAAAAAGTCGCGGAGATCGAAAAAACTGAGACGAGAGTTCGATATGGGACTGCTAGGATAAAAACTCTCTAAATACTTCTCTTTTTCGAAAATGTCGAGATAACTAGTTTTCAAGTAAAAGGTAAAAACATCCGTTGCTAGATCAAAAAAAGTGAAGATTATTATTTCCCTTCTCGAAAAGTGTGTTTTTTTTTTAGAGAAACCGTACATTTGATGAGAATCTCATTATGACAAAAATTATATTAGAAGATACTTAAGAAATAATGATGCAATTTATACAGCGTTAGCTAGTTAAATTTAAAGGTTAAGCCATTTCGAGTTTTGACACGTTACCCCTTATTTTATTACTGCAAAACCAAACAATTTGGAGAGACCAAACCTTTGTATATTAAAGAGGCGGATATGAAAAGAACATACCAAAAGGCCAAAAGATCGCATCGATTTATTAATTCCCTGAAATCTAACTGGGAAAATGGGTCAAGATCGGATAATTTTTGGTGATTAGATGCAGTTTCTGGTGGCTTTTATGACAAATTAGGGGTAAAATTTAACTTTTAGCATATCGATGCCTATAGTTTTTGTGGTAAATGAAATCTCATTTTAAACCATTTGAAGATGGGAAAATGGGCCTTTATCGAATTTTTCAAGTGATAAGCAGCGGTTTTTGCCAATTTTAAGGGACATTTCGGAGTAAAATTTGCTTTAAACATCAAAGTTTACATTTCCATTTGCGCGCTCTCATGTTTTAACAATGATATTAGATATATAAGATCTGATCGTTAAAGTTCAAGCCTTTGCCACTGGCGCGCACGGCCGTTCAACGCCTCCCCAATTATGCCTTATATCTCTTGCCGACATAAAAATGCAGTAATTCCAGGAATGGTACATCCCAATCAGAGTGATCCTATATATGTAAAATAAAAGTCACATTGGTCGATTGTGTAGTTTAAATCTTAGGCAAGGGGGCGATGGCTGAGTAAAAGTAGCCCTTAGTAATTAATCAGTTGATCTCGCCGGATTTATTGAATTTGATGATTTATAAAGTCTGGAAAACAGTTCAAATGCTTATAAAATTGTTTACATATATTATAAGAAATTCGAGAATAGCACTCCCGCTGAACACGTAGTCCGATTTTGAGCCATGACAATCATGACATATGATAAAAATAAACAATGTTGTCAACTTTAAGGAAATTGTCCTCTCCATCTTAATAATCGCGAGACATTAGATAAAGTTCAAGTTAATTTTTTAAGAAGTGTAAATAAGTGTGTTCAGCAAAATTCTGCAAAATGGCGGTCATTTTGCACATTACTTAATTAATGTTTTGTTTTTATTTAACTTTTTTATTATTAATAAAATATCTTGAGAAAGCACGTAATTGAAAATTATTTTTTCTGGCATAATCACTTATCCTAACAAAATTTTGCAAGCGAGGAAAAATCTTCCGGAGGTTTAAAAGTTCCGGTTAATTTTATCCGCGGGTTAAATTCGAAGATACTGTCATTCGATAGTTTATGAAAACTTAAGATAGGAATATGCAAACCGTTTTCTTTGATCTTGTATGGTTTAGATTTTGGAGCCTGTCAAATTGTCAAAATACCCGACTTTCAACTGTCAATATTTGGTAAACACCTAAAGATGGGTATAGGATATTGTACACAAAATGTGTTTAGATTTTTCTAGAGAGTCAAAAAATTTAGTAATATACAAGGTGTTCCATTTAAAAAAATGTAAAGTAGGCTTATATGTCAGAAAATTGCTAGTGTTTTGTTTTATATGTAAGTTAGAAAAAAATTTGGCCACCAACCCTACATTTTGTTTTTTTGTTTACCTTGATATCTTTAAGAACAAAAAAGTTACAGCGAATCAAAATGTTATCAAGATAAATTGAACGCACGGTACACGTATTTTCCGAACTCCCTGTATAATTGACTTCGAGTGTATCAGTCATGATAGGCATATTGTTGGAATGATTTCTCATGTGGCATGGTGGAAATTCAGTGTCTCAGTTAAGTATCTAACCCAAACTCGTTTATAGTATAGTGGCTGCTGTTCAGCGTCTAATGTACGGAACTACTAGAGACTAGCATCTTCTGACAGTTTTCTGGTGACCTTAGGCGAATGGCAGACTGACAGGCAATATTTAAGTTATTTCGCATGACCCTCCATTCGCTTCGCTCGCTACGGGGGCTCACGGAACAGGAACTAACCAGAACTAACCAAGGCATACCCAAAATCAAGAAAAAAAACCTTTTTACAAACATAACCTAAAAAATAATTAAAAACATAGCTTGGCACTGACGGGATCGAACCAGCATCCTTCGCGTCACAAACACACTATCCAACCCCTGACCTATCAGACAGTTGGAAGCAATCCAGTGTATCGCGAAGACATGGGTAATTCTGCCGATTCGGCCAACGTTGGGTCGCGCCGTGGATCCGAACAGAAAAGGTCAAAACAGATCCCTGTCGAAAGACGCTGTTGCGATTCAGCGTTTTCACTACGGTGGTTGTGATTCAGTGTGCCATATGCAAATAAAATAGAATGATCCCAATTTAGTAGTGTCTGATATACAGGGTGGCGCGGCACCATATCTCAGAACCTGCGGGGTGTGTCAAAAAAGTTTAATACAAAAGTTGTTTGGACTTACTTAGACTTTTAAAATATTATTATTTATATATACAGGATGTTCGTATTTTCGTGGATAAGTATCAACTTCCTTATCTTAATTGCAAATAGAATGCTCTGTATATTATGGCATTTTTGAATTCCTCGGAAAATTCTAGATATATCCTATACCTAAATCTAACCGTTTTTGACATATTCTGAATTTTATGTCAAAAATTATGTTTACAGGCCCAAATATAACTATCAATTTCTCCTATTGAAATCCTTTATTATTTAATTGGAGTTGGTTTCCTTGTAGAAGGGGATCTACTTTAGTGGTCTGTGTTGACATTTTGATAGTAAATAAATACAGGGTGATCAAAAACTAACATGAAAAATTTAAATGGTCAATCATTTTTTTTCCAACTGAAAACCCCCTATTTTTATAATTTTATTTTATTTAGCAATAAAAAAGGGCGACTTTGTATAAAGTTGTCTATTCGAAAAACTTGTAGTTTTTGAAATATTGGCAATTTAACATTTTTCTATTGTAAA
Source organism: Pissodes strobi (assembly GCA_016904865.1). NCBI lineage: Eukaryota > Metazoa > Arthropoda > Insecta > Coleoptera > Curculionidae > Pissodes > Pissodes strobi. Next base: position 37,385 of record MU182027.1, on the reverse strand, counting down.
AATGCTATACGGCTTTCAAGCTTTGTTATTAATTGGCCATGACGGCGAGGTGTGGCGAAAAAAAAACAATCGAGCACTACAGAAATGACACTATTTCTTGTAGTCTGACAATACACCTACTTATTACCTCAGCCGGGGCGATTAAGTTATTAACCTTTCGTCGGGCGCAGCTGCTCTTGCAGATACAACAGTCTTTCTTTTGCATCGTGTATGGTAACCTATGGTGTTAAAATCCCCACCCCATAGGTAGCCTCCTATTTTTAGACCAGCTATCGATACGTCCGTGAGAGTTTGTGTTAGAAGGTTTGATGTGCACGTGGCAAACATTCTGATATTTTTTAACATAGAGAAGAACACTACCATTGGACAGCGTTTTACATTTCAAGACACATTATAGGAGGCTACCTATGCGGTAGGGATTTTAACACTATAGGTTACCATATACAATTCAAAATAAATATTGTTGTATGTGCTAGAACAGCTGCGCCCGACTAAAGGTTAATAACTTAATCGACCCGGCTGGGGTAATAAGTAGGTGTACTCAGACGACAAGAAATAGTGTCATTTCTGTAGTGCTTGATTGTTTTTTTTTTCGCCACGACTCGTAATTGTTGACATAAAATTCAAAATAGGTGAAAAACGGTTAGACTAATATATATAAAATATATCTAGAATTTTCTGAGGAATTCAAAAATGCCTTAATATACAGGGTATTCTATTTAAAATAAAGAATTGATACTTGTTCATCAAAATACGAATACCCTGTATATATAAAAATATAATATTTTAAAAAAACACGTGTGCACTATGTGCGCATATCTGAAGTGAAGCTTCTTAAACTTAAACGCCCTAGCCTTATACCTATCGTAACGGATTTGGTTAAAAAGTAGTTTTTTTAAATATACCACTCAATTAACAAAAAGGGATGGCCTAAATGAAAAAGAATATTCTTCATAAAAGTTTCGCTTATGTCTTGACAAGGTAATAGAGCAAATCCCATATTTTTTGCTTGTAAACTAACAAGAATTGACAATAAAATATCGTACGGGATGTTCGTTCCGCTGCTAGCGCGGCCTGCCGCGGCCTCTCGTAACGCTTTTCCGTGTCCTCTCGCCGTGTCGCGATCTTCAAATTTTACTCGCAGCGCGCGTTATGAAGTTTCACGTCAAAAACTTGAGTAAATCTAAACAACTTTTGTATTCAATTTTTTTTTTGGTACACCCCGTAGATTCTGAGATAAGGTGTCATCCCATAATAAACGGGCCACCCTGTACAAGCCTACTAAAGTTCGAAGACAATCGAAGATATAACCTGCTTAACTCCAATATCCTGACAGTTACATGTTGTTTCGAAGTATATCCTATAATGGACTTGAGTTATTGGTTCTTTGCACAGGTTGCAATTGATCGTCTCATATTCACACTCACTTACTATAGTGGTTGCGATTCACCTATTATATAGTGAGAAAACGAAAACTGTTTATTTCCAATGTGCTGTGTGTTACCTGTTGATATTATGCTATAAATAAATGCTTTCATAAGAACTACCAGGACTGGATAGTTGCAGCCCAGATTTAGAGTGGTTTCTCTTCTGTCTGGGTTGTGGTTATTGACCGTGTCATGCAATATAAGTACTCTGTTTCTGCTCCTTTCTTAGCAAAAATGTCAGCATGTAGTCCAGCGTATCATGACGGTATTCAGATTCAGATTAGAGTAATCCTGTGGTGGGGGGCATAGAGCATGGATACAGGTTCGCCGTTATAGAGAAATATTGTTGAAAATCAAGTGATTTGGATGCTCCCTGACTATCTTTCGTATGAGTGGCCGCTCTTCCAGCACCTTCATGCAAGAATAAGCTTCTGCCTGAAATATGTTAGCAGTAGTGCCCATTAGTACAGTTACAGCAATTACGCTTCCGGAATGCTCACACCCGCCCTACTCATGCAAGTGGAAACATTATTTCATTTCACATCAACTCAAGATTTGGCCACACACATGGAGGTAGCAAATAATAATATTTGAAAAATAACCTAGCGTATACCCGATTATCAAATAAATTTGAGGCATTATCCGGCGTGTTGGAAACGAAACAAAGAAAACAAGGATCTGTTCTCGTTTGTGTCCGTGTCAACAAACCAAAAACGCGTAATTGGCCGCTTGAGAAGCACCTAAGAAACCGAAAGTGACATGATACTCTTGTTGCGTGCTCGCTGGCACCTGCTGTACAGTTGCTATAGTAACACTCATCCGGGGATGAAAAAAACGAGGGTGAAAAAAAAACGTGGGGGGTGACTCAAATAAAAAAACGGATCAATATTAACTCTTTTCCGCCGTTGCTGCCGTCGCTGCAGACCAGACCGTTCGCGCGACTGTATAAATTTCATTGTCGACGTTATTTTCCTCGAAGACATTTCGGAGATTTACGAACGTGCATGATACCATGCATGATCCAGAATCGGTAGGACATAGGGTGTCAAAATAATAATTTTTCACCATTAATATGTTTAAAGTAAAGCTCAATCTTATAATAAGTTTTAATTTAACAAGCAGATACTAACTTAATCCAACTAAGTAAGCATGCATGAAACAACACAGAAAATAATGAAAAGCTATGCTTCAACTACGCCTTTTGCATAAAGTTATTTTATTTATGTTATTATTATTATTACTATTATTGTTACTGTAAATCTTTAAAAAAATATTTCTACTACCGTGCGTAAAATACTCACTATACGCACTCTGTAAGATTCGTAAAGTATACCCTTTTAAAAAAGTGTCTAAAATAAATTACTTTACGCATTAGTACGTAAAGTAAATCTTACACATTTTTTGACATTTAATGCATTTTGTATAGTGGATAGTGGAAAAAATTTTGCATGCTACTTATGTGTAAAGTACCCTTTTTTATTCATGGGATTGTCGCATTCGTTTACGGCTCATGCGACAATATTCCCATTCATAAAAAGGGTCACTTTACACACTTTCTGCATAAATAACTATTTTAAAACTGAATTACTTTTGTTTTTTTTTTTTCGATATTAAAACCTAATCTGCAGACGATGTTATTATTGCAAATAAATTGTAAAACAATATTCTTAGGCAGTGATGAGAGCACAAAAAAGCTCGCAAAAAGCATCAAATTACCGATACGTTTGACTGGTATCCCAAAAAGTTGTGCCACGAGCACCCCTGTCACAGAAAATTAAATGATCTTAAATTAAAATCAAAAAAATTAAATTTAGTATTTATCTTTTGATGTAGGTAGACTTTTTGTACTTTTTTATTTTATTAATTAGTGGTCTAGTTGTTTGTTTTGGTTTACAATTTATAACTATTAATTAAAATAATTTCTAACAATAGGATAAAATCGTGGTTCTTATTGTTTCAATTATCATGTTTTTTGCAAAATGGGCATGTCACGAGAATAAATACATAAATAAATTACTGGAAATATAAAAATTAATTTTATAAATTTTCAAATGGTTTTTTGAAGGGATTTTACAGGTGCATACTCCCTTTAAAAGCAAGACCAAAACTTACCTAAATATGTTGGTAGAAAACGGTGGAATGGGGAACCATGGGGGCACAACGGGTCCAACTGGTGGCCTAAGTGCAAGGCCCGCTAGGGTCCACCCCTTCCATACTGATACTGAAACGGTGGAATGGTAAAAAATAAAGCATTCAAAATTATTCCACTTTATTTTTGTTTGTTACAATTTATGAAAAAATTAAAACAGAAGCCCATCGAAAAAGCTAACGAAAAACATAGTTTTGCAAAACAAATTAAAGCAAATAAGGGAAAAAGGAAAAGAAAGAAACATAGAATAGGTGCCAATATGTAATTAAAAAAGAAGTTAAAAAGGCTTGGGCATGAAAGTGTAAAGAAATAGATTACACACTTTATTAAGTTGGTTGAAATGATAAAAAACGCCAAAACTTAAAAATCTTAAGTATATTAACATATTTGATAGGAATTGACGAAACATTGGTGATGATGGACTAGATTGTATTAAACCACTTTCAACAAATAAATACGCAAAATAAAATAAATATAAAAGATGCAAATCTGAAGTTAATAATAATGCTAAAGCTCAATATTGAGAATGAAAATATAAAACATCACAAGGATGGAAGACCTTAATAAATTTTAAATCGAATTCAAAAAATATAAGATCGATAAATTTGATAAAAATAGTCGAATTATTGAGAAAATATCTACTATCAGTGTTATGATGCTTTAGATTGCATCAAATATCTTTTAACAAGAAACATAATTTATAAGTGCTATATGCAAATATATAAAATGAAATAGAATCCAATCGAAAACGCTAAAGAATAATATAATTTTGCAAAAAAAAAATTTAAAAAAAGGAGAAAGTAAAAGAGAGTAAAAAGAAAGAATTAAATAAAAAAAAAAGATAAAAGGACGAAAAAATTAAATAAAAATAGCTTAGATTCCACTATATATCTATCAACAAACAATACCTAAATAATAAGCTCTAATAGGTACAAATATGAAATTTTAAGGTTAAACTCAATATTCGGAATGTATATGTAACGAATCTGTCTTAACTATCGGTGAGAAATCAAAGAGAAGTATAGAAGAGGCAAGTAACTCGGATAGGACTTGGTTAATAAAAAAAATAGTATCAGTGTTATTGATGGCTTAGATCATTAAATATATTTCGATAAAAATAGCATAGAATAGAATAGGTGCCAATATGTAATTAAAAGAGAAGATGGTTGAAATCATAAAAAAAGTCAAAACTTTTAAAAAATCTTAAAATGTATTATGTAATGTATGTGATGAATTGAGAAATAAGGAAAATACTATCATTGCTGATGATCGACTAGATTGCAATAAACCACTTTCAACAAATAAGTATGCAAAATTAAATAAATATAGTAGGTATATATGGAAGACGTTAATAATAAAGCTAAAACTAAATCTTGAGAATGACAATATAAAATAAATCACGACAAAGATGGAAAACCTTCATACATTTTTAAACAAATTCAGAAGATAGACTAATTAAGAAAATACTATCAGTGCTATGATGCGTCTTTCAATAAAGAACATAATCTATAAGAGATATATACAATCTAAAATTCGAAATGGCGTTAAAAAGGCTTAAACTCAATATCGGGAATGGAGAAGTAACGAAACAGGCTCAATTATAGGTAGCTCGAAATCATGAGAAGTATCATAAGTCTTTAAAAACCTTAAAATAAATTCAAAACAGACAAGATTAATGAGTTTAACAGACATTAATTTATACAGCAATTCTTATCAGTTATTTGTGGTGGCTTAGATTCAATAAACATATTTAAATAAAAAATAAGCAAACATTATTTGTAGCACTAATACATAAAAATATGAAAATAAAAAATATGTTAAAAAAACTGGAGCTCAGTATTGGGAATGAAGATGTAACGAAAATCATGACAAGGATGAAATACCTTTAAACAAATTCAGAAGAGGCAAGGTTAATAGAAATCGATTAATAAACAAAAAAAAATTATCAGTGTTGGCAATGACTTATAATGGTATTTTTTGGAGGCATTCAACTTTTGGAAGTGCCCCGGTATCTCGGTTGTAATTAGAAATAGACCAAAAGGTAAAGGTATCTCTCAGTAGATTTTCCGCAGAATCCCATGGAGTTCTTACATTTCTTTGCTGCTTAACCTCTTTAAGGTGCAACACACATTTATGTTTTTATTGTATATAATTGCTTTGATTTCAATTGAAATCATTTTAGTGATTCCATCTACTTTATATTTCTTATTTATCATAGTACTAGTTTCGAAGGTAGGGTTGATGCTGCCTTCCAAACCTGAGACCGGGTTGGTGGAAGCAGCAGCTTCAACATCGGGCGGCAGAGAAGGAGCCAAATCCCTCTCAAAAAATGTCGCACCTCGACCAGGCCCCCTGAAAGAGAAAGGAAAGTCCTTCCCTGGCAAGGGGACCAAAAGGTCGAAAAACGAAGGAGGTAGGGCCCCTTGGACAAGCAGACTGGGAAGAATAATGGAAAATAAGACCATTTTTCTGCAGGTCAATCTGCAACATGCCAAGGCTGCTTCATACATCCTTGGCAAAACTTTTAATGAAGGGCGGGTAGATATCGCCCTTCTCCAGGAGCCCTGGCTAGCAACCACAGGCCAAATACGAGGCCTAGGTAATACATCAGGTAAGATAATTTGCTCTAGAAACAGACCTAGACCATGTATCTTAATTAAAACAACATGAAATTTTTCAAAATTTCAGATCATTGCTCGAGGGACATGGCGACAGAGCTTGTCAAAATACCCACGGAACAGGGCACAACGGATATGATCCAATTGAAGTGCGAAACTTGATCGCCTACAGTCGGAGGAAGAACACCCATCTACTAGTTGGATGTGATGCCAATGCGCACCATAAAGTGTGGGGCAGCACGGACACCAACCAGAGAGATGAGTCATTATACAATTATCTACTAGGGGAGGGGCTGGTTACTAACAGGCGCTCTGAACCAACCTTTGTAACTGCCAATAGGCAAGAGGTATTAGATCTAACGATCAGTGATATTCTCTTATCCACAAGAATCTCAGATTGGATAGTGTCATCAGAGCCTTCGTGCTCTGATCATAGACATATTCTCTTCAATCTGAAAACAGGTGGAATATCCATCTTTGAATACAGGGACCTAAGTGCACTGATTGAGCTGGTTTTAGTCTTACCCTTCAGGACTAAATGCGGACCTCTATTGCAAAGATATCAAATCGTGATGAGATTGAGCTGGCCTCGGAGCAACTGAGGACAGCCATAAATACAGCTTACGGAACAACTCCCTTGACAAACAAAGGAAGGAGGTTGGTAAACTCTTTAATAGAGCTAAAGAGACCGGCATATGGGATCAATACAGAACTGCTCTAATGAACTACAACAAAGCCATCAGAGAGGCAAACAGGAATTCATGGGAAACCTTCTGCCAGAGCATAACAGATGCACCTGACAGTGCTCGATCCATAGAACCCTCTCTAGAGAACCCGTTCAGAAGTTAGGATCGCTAAAACGACCTGACGGATCCTTTACGGAATCTGGCATAGAAACGTTAGAGCTTTTGGCCAAGACTCATTTCCCGGGATGTCGGATTTCGCATATTGAGGAGCAGCTTGTTTGGGACCGATCAAATCGGCCAAAAGCGGTCGACTGTGTTGTCCCCAAGAACATCATTAATGCATCAACAATTAAAAGGGCTATTCTATCGTTTCAGCCTTTTAAATCACCTGGTGAAGACGGAATATTTCCAGCACTGCTGCAGAACGGTCTGGAGCAAAGACAATACTACTGTATTGTCTTTGGTCTGGCGGTATTAACACCGTTCATAATCAAACTTTTTAGAGCCAGCCTAGCGAGTAATTATATACCTAGCAGCTGGACTAAAATCAGAGTGCGCGACATCCCAAAAATGGGACGCAGGGAATCAACACCTAACTCATGGAGACCAATAAGTCTGACCTCCTTTTTGTTGAAACGCATGGAAAAGATACTCGATGGGCACATTAGAACGGGTGCACTTGGTGAGTATCCACTGAATGCTCACCAATATGCATATCAGACCGGCAAATCTACAGAACTGGCACTAAACAACCTTGTCGAGAACATAACACAAGCGTTAGAAAGCAAGACTATCGCGATGGGTGTGTTCTTAGACATTGAAGGAGCATTCAATAATGCTGTAGCGTTTTCAAATTTTGGCATGAACAAATGCTACTGTTTTGCTT